>JAHLGO010018964.1:0-14442 GCA_020615895.1 Ceriops decandra | reverse complement strand
AAAATCTTTGCACGCTTATTTGGACATTGAGATGCAATGTGACCCCTGCCCAAACACCCAAAACATTTAACATCTTTATTTTTACATGGTTGGGGTTCAAAATTACTTGTCTCCTTGCTAGAACCCATATTCTTGTGCTTGGGTAGCTCGACTTTGGACTTGTAATCGGCCATCTCATCCCTTTAACTCCAATTTGGCTTCCAAGATGAGGTAGAACCTAATTATACCCAAACCGTATGGAGCCCTTTCATTTAAGTTGCCTTTCAACTTTCATTGCCATATGCACCATGTCTTCTAATTCATATAGTGTTGTAATTCAACCACATTTGCTATGTCCTTATTTAGCCCTTGCAAAAATTAAGCTATAGTTGTCTCTCTATCTTATTCTACATTCGCTCTAATTATGGTAATCTCCATCTCCTTATGGTAGTCCTCCACACTTTTGGTGCCCTAAGTAAGCCCTTGCAGCCTTTGGTACAACTCCCTATAATAGTGATTAGGGACAAACCTTGTCCTCATGATAGCCTTCATCTTTTCCCCTGTATCAATAGGCTGCTCATGATTCCTTCTCTTAGTTAAAACTAGTTTATCCAACCAAATAATAGCATAATCAATAAAATCAACTATAGCAAACTTTGCCTTTTTCTCCTCGGAATAGTTGTGGTAGTCAAAGACCAATTCAACCTTCTTCTCCCATTTTAGGTATGCATCAGGATCATTCTTACCTTGGAATGGAGGAATTTTCATTTTAGTAGCAAATTATGGTCATAGGTGCCTTGCCTCCCAAATTCTCTTCGATCCCTTTTATTGTTAACAGTTCTAACCACAATACTTTGATTGTCAAATTCATCATCTTTTGCATCATCTTTATGGTCATAGGCACATCTTAACTGCCTTCTTGCTTTAGGAGCCTCATATTCCCTATCCCTCCTTTGCAACTCTGCTATTGTATTAGCTTGCTCCTCTATCCTCTCCCTTATATCATCAAATCTAGTATTCGTGTGCTCAAATTATTGTTGCACAACTTTAATCATGAAGGACACATCACTAGCTCCCCCTTAAGCTACACCTTTGTCTTTGGACATCATAGATAACTTCTACACAAAATAATTAAGATACCTTACAGAACATTCCCTCATGTGTCTCACTTAAAAGATGGTGTCACACTCCCTTGTGTTTACACTCTTTATGTCTTTTTGTTTTTATATGAACTTTCACTCTTACCTTTTACCACTTGGATTTTCCCTTTCATCTCTATAAAGAACTAAACAATGTAAATCAAGGGTATTGATTTTGAACAAAATAAAATAAATGGCATAAAATTGAACAAATTGGAGAACAAGGAATAAAAAACGAAAAAGGATATCAAGGAAAATGAATTTAATGAACTAAACTCACAAAAATTAGGACAGGGGTAGTACAACCTAGAGGACAAACTTGAGTAATAAAATACAAAAATAAATGGTAAAATTGGAGTTGAACAAGAAAAACTTTATTATTATTGTGGCCAGTATGACCAAACTGTTAACTTTATCAATAACTTGAATTTGATGTTCTCTTTCTTTTGTTCTTCTTCTTTTTTTTTCTTTTTTTTTCAAGACAAAATAACAGTAGAATACTTCAATACAATAATTGGAATTGAAATTAACATATTTATGAGCTTAAACAAACAAGCAAAGAGAGAAGGATTACAAACAAATAGATTTGTGCATTTGAATGGTAATGCACATAATAGACAAATTATACAGAAATAAATAAATCACAAGGTAGAAAATTGAAGATTGAGTGGAATCAACTTGATTTAGAACTAGACTTTGATACCAACTGATGTAGAAAACCCCAAAAAGATGTGGCATAAGGACCCAATGCACATAAAGAATCAAAGAACAACTAGGAAAGCTAAACTAGAGTTTAATAACACAAACCTTAGACCCACCATTTGAAGGAACATGTATTTAGGAAGGATATGGATGTCACATTCTAGAAAATAATGGAATTGGGAGTGATAAGTTGATTAGAATGCTATAAGAAGAAGTACCTTTTGATAAGTTCTTTAGTCCTTAATTGAATTGAGGGAGAAAAGCCCTTGCTTTCTATTTCACATATAGTTGTTGTTGTTATCACAGCCTTTTATGGATTGTAATTGTTGTCATCTAGATTTAAGTGTACAATTAATTTGATATGGAAGGGCCAGAAAGTAAAGCTACATGGAGGGGCAAGAGAGTAATTTTAAGCTATATGGAGGGACAAGAAAGTAAAACTACAACTTTGTAAGAGAAAAGAAAACCCTACACGACAACAAAGATAATCAGGTTGAGAGAGAGAGAAAATACATGACAGTAGATGGGGGACTGGATGGCAGAATAAGAGCAGATGAAAAAAAAGTACACCACCTATAGAGAGAAAGAAAACCCGAGACGGCCAAGGGTGTGAAATAGAGAAAAAATATGATACAACCAAAAGGGATACCACTAGCAGAATAAAGAGAAAATCAGAGACAACCGAAGAAGAGGGGATAGTAGAACAACAGGGCTGGATGGCAGGATAAAGAAAAATAGACCACCAACAAAAAAGGTAGAAAATCCGTGACGACAAAAATTAGAGTGGACAACAAGAGAGAGAAATGGAAGACATAAGTGGTTGCAAAAGAGAAAACTGGAGACAACCAAACATCAGCGGTTGGCAAGGAGATAGCACGACAAAGAGGTAAAGAGAGAAACATATGACACAAGTGGGTTGCAAAAGAGAAAACTAGAGATGGCCAAATACCAGCGTTCGGTAAGGAGACAACACAACAAAGAGGTGAATGGCAAAATGAGTCGACGACATAACAGAGTGGATGGAAAAATAGGGTGGACGGCAAAATAAGGGTGAACAATGGAAAGAGAGAGGACACCACTAGCTAGAGGAAAATGATGAGACCACACAGAAAAGAGCAGATCTAGTATCCGTGAGGCCTAAGAACAGTGAAGCAGGTGTAGATCTGAAACGTGAGACAAGAACGTGCGTCGGCGTGAGACTAGAATGTCCAACGGCATGAGACCAGACCGTGCAATGACATGAGACCAGAACATGCAACGGTGTGACTGATCAAAAGCATGGGGCAAGTCGTGAGACTGAAATGATAGACCAGAAGAGTGAGTGCAAACCATGAAGCCATGAGATGGTGAAAGCAGAAGTTGTGTGAAACAACCTAGAGAAGGAATTTGGTGAAGCATTGGAAAGAACTCAATGTATTTCTATATTTCTTTGAGAGAGGTTAGATAGTGTTGTGGTGGACTTCTAAGCGGCAATAAAGCAACCTATTCAATTTAACAGAGGCAAGACAAGCTAGAAGAAGGGACACAGTAAGTGACACTCTTTGTATTGTACTTGCTTTGTATTTGCAATAGTGAAAGGAACAGAGGATTAAGACACCATTGTAACTACATTGTGAATATTGGGAGTACCACACTCGTATTCTCAAGTATTGTGGTTGTCTCGGTAGAGGAAGAGTCCCTACCACCGTGGACGTACGTCACATTGATAGAAACACATAAATCTCTTGTGTTCTTACTTTGATTTACATTCTGTATTTTGAATTGAGTTGTGAATATAGCTAAAGTATCATCAAACCCATAACCTAAAGAAGACCTAATCAAGAACATCCGATCTATCTAATAGGCAAGGTGTCTAAAATGTGACTTTGGGGACTATTGTGATTAGTAGGTAACAATAGATCTACCTTAGTTAAATCTGAGAAAGAGTTCACTTTTAAAAAGAGGTTGAAGTGGTTCACATACTTGAGCATTGATGAGAGAAAAAGTATTAAAGAAGTAAAATACTTAGCCTTAAATTATTAGAGTGTGTTTTTAAAGGGTGTGATACTGATTCACCCCCCTTTTAGTATCATAGACTAGTAGATCCTAGGGTGAAGTTGGGAACTTCAATTGGTATCAGAGCATAGGTTCACCAGTTTGAAACTTAACAGCTTGGTGTATTAGTTTGAAGGGTTTCAGAAGTTTTAACTTGTTCAACATACTAAGAAATGGATGCCGATACCAGCACCAACATTACTTATAGCAAGAAGGTTCTAATCTTTAACGGAACTAACTATCATATGTGGAGAGTGAGAATATAGGTGGTGTTTGCAACCATGGGCATAAATGTGGTGAAATCCGTACAGGAGGGTTTTGTGGCCCCAGAATAAGGTAAAGATCCAACCCCATAGGAATTAAGGCAGTTTGAGATAAATGGGAAGGCCTAAAATGTCATAATTTCAGCATTGACAGATGCTGAGTATGCTAAAGTTAAGGACTGCAAATCTTATAAGGAGATATGGGACAGATTACAGAAAGTCTATGAAGGTGATGGCAGAATGAATGAGGACAAGCTTCAAGTTTTCAAGGAGAGATATGAATCTCTCATAATGTAGAAAAATGAGACAATCCAAGAGTTCTTCACTAGGGTTATAGATGTTGTAAATGACCTTAAAAGTCATGGGAAGGACAAGAAGGACTCATCTATTATAAAGAAAATTTTGAGAATTCTGCCTGAGAGGTTTGCCTCAAAGGTGGCAGCCATAGAGGAGAGTAGAGATCTCAATTCTATGTCTCTACATGATCTCCAGTGCAATCTCATTGCATATGATATGAGAATAAAGTCAACTGAGAGCTCCTCAATGTCAAAGGTATCAAAGGAGGTAGCTTTCGAAGTTATGAAACACTTAAAGATAAAAGAAGAGGAAGAATCATTTTGTGAGGATGATGATGATGATGAGGAAGAAAGTGAAGGTGAAGTGTTGGCATACTTCACAAGGAAGTTTAAAAAGGGGTCAAAGAAAGGAAAAGGACAGTTGTCCTTGAAAAGTTATTGTTGTGGGCAGATTGGACACTTTGCTTCTTAGTACAAAGTGAAACTTAAAGATGAAGATAAGGATGGTGATGATGAGTAGAATTCAAAATGGAGAAGACCATTGTTCAAATCAAAGAAGTCCAGCAAGAAGACTACTAACCCACAGAAGAAGAAGAGAGGCTTATTCAAGAGTTATGTGTAAGGTGTTGGTGGAAGCCTAAACCAGTGGTTTCAAAGAACAAGTTTGCTGTATTGTTAAACTTGGAGCAATGTGAAAGGTGCAGATAGGATGACCATAATGCCAAGAGATGCTTGACACTTCTCCTTGAGAAAAAGGAGAAAGCTATCTTCTAGCTGGTTCAAAAGAAGGAATATAAAGCTAAAAGGGAGGTGGCTAATATAGTTGAAATTGTACAAAAGGTTGACTACAAGGATAAGCAGTGGATCCTTGATAGTGGATGCACTTCACACATGATAGGAGACAAGAGTAAATTATCAAAGTTAAACAAGTTAAGAAAAGGCAGAGTCAAGTTTTGTAATGATGATTCACTTAACATCAGTGGTCAAGGGTCAATAAATATTGGAAAAGGAAAGCTAAAAGATGTTCTCCACATTTAAGGACTCTGATATAATCTAGCATCTGTTAGCCAAATATGCAATGAAGGCCATAAAGTGATATTCACAAAAATAGGTTGCTAAGTAAAGAGTAAAGAAGACAATATTGTTGTAGCCTATAAGAGGACAGCTAGAAATTTATATGTGATTGATGAGGACAAGATAAGCAGCTGTTGACTCACCAAAGAAGAAGAAAATCAACTATTGCATAGGATGTTGGGACACTTAACACAGAAGAACATAAGGAAGCTAACCACTACTCATGCAATCAGAGACATTCCCAACCTTAGGAGAGAGAGAGAAAGAGAGTATGTTTGCTCAGCATGCTCTAAAGGAAAACATGCCAGAAAGCAGTATAAGACTAAAGAGTTCAGTTCTGACGTAGTGCTTGACATTGTGTATACTGATTTGTGTGTACTGATGAGGACAAAAGGGTTGAATGGTAAGAGGTACTTCATCTTGTTTGTTGATGATTATTCAAGAAGGACCTACATCATGCACCTTAAACACAAGTCAGAAGTTTTGAATTGCTTCAAGAGATACAAAAGATTGGGTGAAAGTGGGACTGCAAGGAAGATCAAAGTATTGAGGTCAGATCAAGGCACTAAATTTACAAATGAAGCTTTTGAAAATTACCTTGAGAAGCATGGTATTCGTCATCAGATGGTAGCAGTAAGAACACAACAAAATGAGGTGGTAGAGAGGCAAAATAAAGCTGTGGTTGAAATGGCAAGAACTTTACTGCTAGAATCCAAGCTTCACACAAGATTTTGGATAGAAGCAACATTTACAGCTGTACATCTACTGAATAGAGTCTTACTAAGGCCCAATACTGATAAGACTCCATATGAGCTATGGAGTAGGAAGAAGACAATAGCCAAGTATCTCAGAATCTTTGGTAGCCTATGTTTTGTGAAGAATAAGGAGCAAAACTTGGGAAAATTCAATGGTAGGTATGATGAAGGCATATTTATGAGATACTCAGCAAAGACAAATGGTTATAGAGTTTTCCTGCATAAGCTAGGAAAAGTGATCACATATAGTGATGTGAGAATAGGTGAGATCTAGAAAACAATGCAAAATGGAGAAGCTGAGGACAATGAAGAAGATGACTTCAATATAGATGAAGAATTAGACTAACCTGAAGAAAAGGAACTAGAAGTAAGTTCATACTTAAAGAAGAGTGAGTTTGAAGATGAAGAAAGAGATCTATTTGTAACTAAGACTGTGTAAGAAACAAGGACAAAGAAAACGTGGACAAATGTTCATCAAGGAAATCAGATCATAGGTGACCCATCAGCGGGAGTTATAACAAGAAGAAGAATTGTGGAAGCTACTGCTTTACTCTCACAAGTTAAACCTAAATCTATTAAAGAGGTTACATAAGACAAAGCCTGGGTCTAAGCTATCAATAAGGAGTTGGATCAAATCGAGAAGAATGATACATGGGAGCTAGTCCAAGACCCACTAACAAGAATGTCATAGGAACAAAATGGGTGTTTAGGAATAAATACAATGAAGATGCCAAGGTGGTGAGGAACAAGGCCAAGCTGGTTTGCAAAGGCTACACTCAAATAGAAGGAGTAGATGTTGATGAAACTTTTGCACTAATGGCAAGGTTAGAAACTATTAGAATGTTCCTAACTTTGGCAACACATAAGAGATATAAAGTTTATCAGATAGATGTGAAATCAGTCTTTCTAAATGGGCTCCTAAAAGAGGAAGTGTATATTGTACAACCCGATGGAGTACAAATCAGTGAGGATAAGACACACGTGTGCAAGATGAAGAAAGCCTTGTATGGCCTTAAAGAAGCCCAAAGAGCATGGTACAGCAGGCTAAATGGGTACTTGAGAAGGTTGAACTTTAGAAGAGGAACACTTGATGATAACCTATATGTGTTCAACTCAGAGAAAGGCCAGTTGATAACCATAGTATATGTAGATGACATCATCTTTGGAGGGGATCACTTTGAGCTATGCCAGGATTTTGCACAGAAGATAAGTAAGGAATTTGAGTTGTCATTGATTGGAGAAATGAATTACTTTCTTGGATTACAGATAAAACAGTGTGAAGAATGTATTTTTATTTCTCAGACAAAATATGCTAAAGAGATGCTAAAAAAGTTTTGCATGGAGGATAACAGACCTATTAGTACCCCTATGATAGTGGGCTACTAGTTAACAAAAGATTAGAAAGGAAGGAGTAGAAGCCCTACAAAATACAAAAAGATGATAGGGAGCCTTCTGTACTTTACAGCATCAAGGCCTTATCTTATGCAAGCTCTATGTGTTGCCAGTAAATTCCAAGCTGATCCTAAGGAATCTCATGTGTTGGTGGTGAAAAGAAACCTAAGATACCTCAAAGGGACACTGGAAATGGGTTTGTGGTATCTGGCCATGGATTCTGTAAAACTACAAGCATACACTGATGCAGACTGTGCAGGAAGTACATATGACAGAAAATCAACGAACGGCTGCAGTTTCTACTTAGGTTCAAAGTGTGTTACATGGTTAAGTAGAAAACAAAATAGTGTTACTTTGAGCACAGCTGAGGCTGAGTATATGGCTACTTCTGCAGCATATACTCAGGTGATATGGATGCAAAGACAATTGGCAGACTTGGGTGTTAAAGTGAAGTTACTAGTGAGTGTACTTTGTGATAATCAAAGTGCTATTGATCTCAGCAAGAATCTAGTTCAACATTCAAAGAGCAAGCATATTGACATCCGGTATCATTTTATTAAAGATCAAGTGGAACAGGGTACAATTCAGTTAGAGTATGTTGGCATTAAAGATCAAATTTCAGATATTCTAACTAAACCTCTATCCACAGAGTTATTTGAAAAGCACAGAATGAGCCTGTTTGTGCAAATGCCTCCTCGAACTTGAAGTTCAGGTGAATCCTCCATCTCTACTTTGCGAGTTTTTTTATAATTGGTTGACAAAGGGGGAGAGAAGCAATAGTGCAAGGGAGTTGTTAAGAAAAGGGGAGTGCATATTTAGGGGGAGAGTTGTTTGTTATGAGTGTTGCCAACAATTACAAAGGGGGGGGGATTGTTGTTCCCACAGTCTTGTATGGCTTGTAATTGTTGTCATCTAGATTTAAGTTTGTAATTAATTTGATATGGAGGGGCAAGAAAGTAAAGCCATATAGAGGGGTAAGAGAGTAATTTAAAGCTACAAGGGGAGGTAGGAAAGTAAAACCATAACTTTGCAAGAGAAGAAAGAAAACCTTACATGGCAACAAAGATAATCAAGTCAAGAGAGAGAGAGAAAATACATGACGGCTAAAGGGGGGCTGGACGGTAGAACAGGAGTGGATAAAGAAAAAGTACACCACTTGTAGAGAGAAAGAAAACTCGAGACAGCCAAGGGAGTGAGATAGAGAAAAATAACAAAAGGGATACCATTGGCAGAATAGAGAGAAAATCAGAGACGGTCAAAGAAGAGGGGACAACAGAAAAAGGGGGCTAGATAGCAGGACGAAGAAAAGTAGAGCACTGGCAGAAAAGGGAAAAAATCCATGACGACTAAAAGTAGAGTAGAGGGCAAGAGAGAGAAATGGACAACACAAATGGGTTACAAAAGAGAAAACTGGAGATGGCCAAACACCAGTGGTCGACAAGGAGACAACACAGCAAAGAGGTATAAAGAGAAATAGATGACATAAGCAAGTTGCAAAAGAGAAAATCAAAGACAGCCAAACACTAGCAGTTGGCAATGAGACAACATGGCAAAGAGGTCGATGCCAAAACGAGTTGACGGCAAAACAGAGTGGACGAAAAAATAGGGTGGACAACGACAAGAGAGAGGACACCACTGGCTGGAGGAAAACCATGAGACCACCAGGAAGAGAGCAAATCTGGTATCCATAAGGCTTGAGAATAGTGAAGTAGGTGCATATATGAAATGTGAGACCAGAACTTGTAACGGCGTGAGACTAGACAATGTGATAGTGTGAGACTAGAACGTGCCACAACATGACTGATCAAAGGCATGGGGTAGGTCATGGGACATGAAACAATAGACCAAAAGTGTGAGTGCAAACCTTGAAGCCGTAAGATAGTGAAAACAGGAGTTGTGTGAAACAACCTAGAGAAGGAATTTGATGAAGCATTTTAAAGAACTTCATGTATTTCCAGATTTCTTTGAGAAAGGTTAGAGAGTATTGTGGTGGACTTCTAAGCAGCAATGAAGCAGCCTATTCAATTCAACAAAGGCAAGACAAGCTAGAAGAAGGGTAGACATAGTAAATGACACTCTTTGTATTGTACTTGCTTTGTATTTGCAATAGTGAAAGGAGTAGAGGATTAAGACATCCATTGTAACTACATTGTGAACATCGGGAGTACGACATTGGTATTCTCAAGTATAGTGGATTATCTCAGTAGAGGAAGAGTCCCTACCACTGTGGACGTATGTCACATTGATAGAACTAAGTAAATCTCTTATGTCCATACTTTGATTTACATTCTATGTTTTGAATTGAGTTGTGAATGCAGCTAAAGTATCATCGAACCCATAACCTAAAGAAGACCTAATCAAGAACATCTGATCTATCTAATAGGCAAGTTATCTGAAAGGTGACTTTGAGAACTATTGTGATTAGTAGGTAATAGTAGATCTACCTTAGTTGAATTTGAGGAGGAGTTTGCTTTTAAGAAGAGGTTGAAGTTGTTCACATATCTGAGTATTGACAAGAGTGAAAGTATTAAAGAAGTAGAATACTTTGGCTTAAATTATTTGAGTGTGTTTTTAAGGGGTGTGATACTGATTCACCCCCCTCTCAATATCATAGACTAGTAGATTCTAGGGTGAAGTTGGGAACTTTTGTTGTCTAATTTTCCAAAGCTTATAAGGGGGTGCCTATTTATATGCTAAGATAGCAATCCTAAAGAGGCACAAATTCCTACTTAGAACGAATTCTTATTTTGGAGGAATTCCTAACTATGGACAAATTCCAATGCAAACAATAAAATCCTATTTAGAAGTGAATGACATTACTTAGTCTGACACATTAAGTATTCTAATTATATTAATTAGGCTTGGACTCTTTATCAAACTTGAATTTGCACTATTTGAAGCTTGGTTGGCCTGAATGTCCTCACTTAGCCCATTTAGTGCTTCTTTAATCTTTTTGGCTCTAGTTCATGTTATTGGGCCTTCTGGAATATGTAATGGACCTCTTGCATCCATTGAAGCCTTCCATCATCATCTCTAGGGTTCTTATCATCCACAGTGTGATAGGATCACTCTTAAATCACAAAATCCACTCTTTTTATCAAGGTATGCAGTGATGGTGTGGAAGGATCACTGTTTAACTAATTGTGGAAGGATTACTCCTTAACCACTTACAATGATCTCTCAATTATTGAGTTAATCTCCCGATCACTAGATAAGATGATCTCCCGATCACTCAATAGAATGATCTCTTAATCACTCCATGGGTATCCTACCCTTTTTCAAAAAGTTTATCAAAAGGTTTGTAACTAACACTTTCCTGAGGAAGATCATTCAATGTGCATAGGCTATTAGTGCAAAACACAAATCTTCTCCTTCCTTATTGTTGGTCACTACTCAGGCTTTACCAGTCTCTTCTTTATAGGTTATCTTTGTTGTAGGTTATCTTTTTTGCAAGTTCTCTCCCCCTATTAGTTCTCTCTGCTACTAGTTATCTCTGTTGTAGGTTCTCTTCCCTTAGTGCTAGTGTTGTCTTACTTGCTACCTTGGTAGGATCTCTCTTCTGCTATTGGTGCTACCTCCCTTATTACCTTGGCAGGTTTTCTCCTCTTGCTACTAGGGTTGCTTGCTTCTGCTTTGGGAGGTTCCTCTTCTTGTTGTTGGGACATATTTTCTCCTCTACTGCTGTAAGCTATCAGACTTGCTACCGAGACATGTTTCTCCTCTGTTACTGGTCATGCCTACACTTGTTAGTTATGCCTGTATTTGTTGCATGGTGCTGGTTGTGCTTGCATTTGCTGCCTACTATTGGTTGTGCCTACTGTAATCTATTGGTTGTGATTCACCTGCTACAAGTTCTGCACATTGCTATTGCTGCTGGTTGTGCCTGCACTTGCTGCCTTTGCTAGTTGTTCTTGCACTTGCTGCATGTGCTAGTTGT
This sequence comes from Ceriops decandra, assembly GCA_020615895.1. Classification (NCBI taxonomy): domain Eukaryota; kingdom Viridiplantae; phylum Streptophyta; class Magnoliopsida; order Malpighiales; family Rhizophoraceae; genus Ceriops; species Ceriops decandra. Next base: position 2,871 of record JAHLGO010018964.1, on the reverse strand, counting down.
GCCTGCACTTGCTTTACCTACTGGTTGTGCTTGCACTTACTGTTATTGCTACCTATTGCAATCTGCTAGATGTGTTATTGCAGGTTGTGTTGCTACAAGTCGTGCCTGCTAGTTATTGGTTTCTCCTTATTTTGTTGCTTGTGTTTGTTGCCATTGCTTGTTACTGGTTGTGCCTTCAAGCTATTGGTTTCTCCTTGGTTTGCTACCTACTCTTGCAACTATTGCTTGCTGTGGTGCTACAATTGCTATTACTGGTTATGCTTGCTACTACACTTGTTGGTATTACTGCTATTGTTTATTACTGGTGCTACAATTGCTGCTACTGGTTATGCTTGCTATTGCATTTGCTGGTATTGCTGCTATTACTTGTTGCTGGTGCTGCAATTACTGCTATTGGTTATGCTTGCTGCTGCACTTGTTGGTATTGATGCTATTGCTACCAGCTACTACACCTTTCCTTGAGTAGCTACTATAACTTCTTCCTTGAGTGGCTGCTACAACTCCTTCTCCCTTTGGTGTGGCCAACTACTGCCTTTTTGTTCTCCCTTTGGTTTGGCTAGCTACTACCTTCTTCTTTCTTTGGTGTGGTTGTTGTATGCCTTTTCTCTAGTTTGGTGTGGCTGTTGCACACCTTCTTTTTTGGTTTGGTGTGGTTATTGCATGCACTCTTATCTGGATTGGTGTGGCTACTACACACCTTCTTCTTTAGTTTGGTGTAGCTACTACATGCCTATTCCTCTGGTTTGGTATGGCTACTACACATCTCCTTTGTTGGTTTGGTGTGGCTACTAGTTGTTACACCTTGTTCTCCATTTAGTAGGACTGCATTTTTCTTCTCCTTTTAGTGTGGTTGCCAATTGCTGCAAGTCCTCATTCAGTTGGTGTGGTTGCCTTCTTCTTTGGTGGTTGCTCTCACTTCTTCTTTAGTTGACTGCTACTACACCTTCTTTGGTTGGCTTCTCTCTCCTTGGTGCTACACCTCTTTTGGCCAGCTATTGCTACAACTCCCTTGGTCAGCTGTAGCTACAACTCCTTTGGTCAATTATTACTGCAACTCCCTTGGTCTGCTATTGCTGTAACTCCTTTAGTGGCTGCCTCTTTTTCCTTCGTTAGTCATTGTTTTCTTTAGTGGTTGTCTCTCTCTTTGCTACTCAACCTCTCTTTGCCATTCGCTCTCAAAATTCTACAACCTACATATTTTTCTTTTAAGGTGCATGAGGTTATTTATAGAGCCTTGAGGTTAAAGTTGTACACTCATCAATGACCAACATTGATTCCCAAAGGTTACCCTATAATCAACTGTCACATTTGATTGTTAAAATTTGGGGTCAATGGTCAAGGCTCAACAGTCAACCTGGACCCCTAAAATTTAGGGTCGACAGTCAACATTGACTCATCAACTTTAGGTTTGACTTGCCATTAGTGGTTTTGTCCAATGACCTCTCTGCATCTCAATGACATTCATAACATCAAATCAACACAAATAACTTTGTGAGATGGTATTGACAACAAAGCCATCATTAGTTATGCTTAACACTATTGTTGGTTTTGCTTGCCTTACTGTTGGGGCAAGTTTTCTCTCATACTGCTAGTGTTGCCTGCCCTGTTATTGCCTGCTACCTTGACAGGTTGTTTTCTTGCTACTGGTTCTGCCTACCTTACTGTCAGGGCAAGTTTTCTCCTCTTACTTTTGGTGCTACCGACCCTATTATTGCCTACTACCTTGGCAGGTTGTTTTTTTGTTACTAGTTCTACTTGCCTTACTATCAGGGTAAGTTTTCTCCTCCTACTATTGGTGCTACCTGCTGTTGGTTGTGTTGTAAGTTGTTGGTTATTCAGCAAGCTATTAGTTGTGATTCACTTGCTACTGATTCTACAAGCGGCTAGTTGTGACTGTTGTTGGTCGTGCTTGTACTTACTGGTTATGCTTGCACTTGTTGCCTGCTACTAGTTATGCTTGCACTTATGGCTATTATTGCTTGTACTTGTTGCTATTGCTGCTTGCCCTTGCTTGGTTTGTCAGTTATTGAGCCTCTCCCCTAATTGGTTTGCTAGCTATTGCACCTTTCCTTAAGTTGCTGCTGTAACTTCTTCCTTGGGTGGTTGCTGCAACTTCTTCCTTGGGTAGTTGTTGTAACTTCTTCCTTGGGTGGTTGCTACAACTTCTTTCTTTGGTTTGGTCAACTATTACCTTCTTCTTCCTTTGGTGTGGCTACTGCACGCCTTGTTCTTTGATTTGGTGTGGTTATTGCATCCCTTCATTGGTTTGGTGTGGCTACTACACCTCTCCTCTGATTTGGTGTGGCAACTAGAGGTCCTCCTCTGGTTTAGTTGTTTGGTTGCTGATTGCTACACCTTATTTGGCTAGTTGCACCACTCTTTGGTGGCTACCTCCTTTGCCTTGGTCAATAACTCTCTCTTTGGTGGCTGCCTCCTTTACCTTGTGATGAGAACCATAGAGATGATGGATGGGAGACTTCAATGGATGCAAGAGGTCCATTGCACATTCCAAAAGGCCCAATAACACGGGTTAGAGCCAAAACGATTAAAGAAGCACTAAATGGACTGATTCAGGACATTCAGGCCAACCAAGCTTTAAATGGTGCGAATTCAAGTTTGACAAAGAGTCTAGGCCTAATTAATATAATTAGAATACTTAAATAGGTTAGACTAAGTAATAGCATTCCCACCTAAAAAGGAGTTTATTGTTTATGTTGGAATTTGTCCATATTTAAGAATTCCTCCAAAATAAGAATTTCTCCTAAGTAGGAATTTGTGCCTCTTTAAGATTGCTATCTTAGCCTATAAATAGGCACCCCTTGTAAGCTTTGGAAAAATTAGACAACTTTGAGTGACATAGAAAGCAAGGGT
>JAHLGO010018963.1:0-14844 GCA_020615895.1 Ceriops decandra | reverse complement strand
GCTTATTTGGACATTGAGATGCAATGTGACCCCTACCCAAACACCCAAAACATTTAACATTTTTATTTTTACTTGGTTGGGTTCAAAATTACTTGTCTCCTTGCTAGAATCCACATTCTTGTGCTTGGGTAGCTCGACTTTGGACTTATAATCAGCCATCTCGTCCCTTTAACTCAAATTTAGCTTCCAAGATGAGGTAGAACCTGAACCATGTGGAGCCCTTTCATTTAAGTTGCCTTTCAACTTTCATTGCCATGTGCACCATGTCTTCTAATTCCATACAGTGTTGTAATTTAACCATATTTGCTATGTCCTTATTTAGCCCTTGCAAAAATTGAGCTATAGTTGTCTCTCTATCTTATTCTACATTCGCTCTAATTATGGTAATCTCCATCTCCTTATGGTAGTCCTCCACACTTTTGGTGCCCTGAGTAAGCCCTTGCAGCCTTTGGTACAACTCCCTATAATAGTGATTAGGGACAAACCTCATCCTCATGATAGCCTTCATCTTTTCCCATGTATCAATAGGCTGCTCATGATTCTTTCTCTTAGTTATAACAAGTTTATCCAACCAAATAATAGCATAATCAGTAAAATCAACTATAGCAAGCTTTGCCTTTTTCTCCTCGGAATAGTTGTGGTTGTCAAAGACCAATTCAACCTTCTTCTCCCATTTTAGGTATACATCAGGATCATTCTTACCTTGGAATGGAGGAATTTTCATTTTAATACTGCCCAAATTATGGTCATAGGTGCCTTGCCTCCCAAATTCTCTTCAATCCCTTTTATTGTTCACAGTTCTAACCACAATAGTTTGATTGTCAAATTCATCATCTTCTACATCATCTTCATGGTCATAGGCACATCTTAACTGCCTTCTTGCTTTAGGAGCCTCATATTCCCTATCCCTCCTTTGCAACTCTGCTTTTGTATTAGCTTGCTCCTCTATCCTCTCCCTTATATCATCAAATCTAGTATTCATGTGCTCAAATTATTGTTGCATAACTTTAATCATGAAGGAAACATCACTAGCTCCCTCTTAAGCTACCTTTGTCTTTGGACATCATAGATAACTTCTACACAAAATAATTAAGATACCTTACAGAACACTCCCTCATATGTGTCACTTAAAAGATGGTGTCACACTCCCTCGTGTTTACACTCCTTATGGCTTTTTGTTTTTATATGAACTTTCACTCTTACCTTTTACCACTTGGATTTTCCCTTTCATCTCTATAAAGAACTAAACAATGTAAATCAAGGGTATTGTTTTGAACAAAATAAAATAAATGGCATAAAATTGAACAAATTGGAGAACAAGGAATCAAAAACGAAAAAGGATATCAAGGCAAATGAATTTAATGAACTAAACTCACAAAAATTAGGACAGGGGTAGTGCAACCTAGAGGACAAACTTGGGTAATAAAATACAAAAATAAATGGTAAAATTGCAGTTGAACAAGAAAAACTTTATTATTATTGTGGCCAGTATGACCAAACTGTTAACTTTATCAATAATTTGAATTTGATGTTCTCTTTCTTTTGTTCTTCTTTTTTTTTTCTTTTTTTTTTCAACAGAAAATAACAGTAGAATACTTCAATACAATAATTGGAATTGAAATTAGCACATTTATGAGCTTAAACAAACAAGCAAAGAGAGAAGGATTACAAACAAATAGATTTGTGCATTTGAATGGTAATGCACATAATAGTCAAACTATACAGAAATAAATAAATCACAAGGTAAAAAATTGAAGAGTGAGTGGAATCAACCTAATTTAGAACTAGTCTCTGATACCAACTGATGTAGAAAACCCCAAAAAGATATGGCTTAAGGTCCCAATGTACACAAAGAATCAAAGAACAACTAGGAAAGCTAAACTAGAGTTTAATAACACAAACCTTAGACCCACAATTTGAAGGAACATGTATTTAAGAAGGATATGGATGTCACATTCTAGAAAAGATGGAATTGGGAGTGATAAGTTGATTGGAATGCTATAAGAAGAAGTACCTTTTGATAAGTTCTTTAGTCCTTAAAAGAATTGAGTGAGAAAAGCCCTTGCTTTCTATTTCACATATAATTGTTCTCACAGCCTTTTATGGATTGTAATTGTTGTCATCTAGATTTAAGTGTGCAATTAATTTGATATGGAAGGGCCAGAAAGTAAAGCCACATGGAGGGCAAGAGAGTAATTTTAAGCTATATGGAGAGACAAGAAAGTAAAACTACAACTTTGTAAGAGAAAAGAAAACCCTACACGACAACAAAGATAATCAGGTCGAGAAAGAGCGGATGAAGAAAAAGTACACCACCTGTAGAGAGAAAGAAAACCCGAGATGGCCAAGGGTGTGAGATAGAGAAAAAATATGATACGACCAAAAGGGATACCACTAGCAGAATAAAGAGAAAATCAGAGACAACCGAAGAAGAGGGGACAGTAGAACAACAGGGCTGGATGGCAAGATAAAGAAAAACAGACCACCAGCAGAAAAGGGGGAAAATCCGTGACGGCAAAAATTAGAGTTGACGGCAAGAGAGAGAAACGGAAGACATAAGTGGTTGCAAAAGAGAAAACCGGAGACAGCCAAACACTAGAAGTTGGCAAGGTGATAGCACGACAAAGAGGTAAAGAGAGAAACAGATGACACAAGTGGTTTGCAAAAGAGAAAACTAGAGACGGCCAAATACCAGCGGTCGATAAGGAGACAACACAACAAAGAGGTGGATGGCAAAATGAGTCGACGACATAATAGAGTGGATGGAAAAATAAGGTGGACAGGAAAATAAGGGTGAACAACGGCAAAAGAAAGGACACCACCAGCTAGAGGAAAATGATGAGACCACCCAGAAGAGAGCAGATCTAGTATCCGTGAGGCCTAAGAACAATGAAGCGGGTGTAGATCTGAAACGTGAGACGAGAATGTGCGTCGGCGTGAGTCCAGACCATTCAATGACATGAGACCAGAACATGCAACGGTGTGACTAATCAAATGCGTGGGGCAAGTCATGAGACTGAAATGACAGACCAGAAGAGTGAGTGCAAACCATGAAGCCGTGAGATGGTGAAAGCAGAAGTTGTGTGAAACAACCTAGAGAAGGAATTTGGTGAAGCATTGGAAAGAACTCAATGTATTTCTATATTTCTTCGAGAGAGGTTAGATAGTGTTGTGGTGGACTTCTAAGCGGCAATAAAGCAACCTATTCAATTCAACAGAGGCAAGACAAGCTAGAAGAAGGGACACAGTAAGTGACACTCTTTGTATTGTGCTTGCTTTGTATTTGCAATAGTGAAAGGAACAGAGGATTAAGACACCATTGTAACTACATTGTGAACATCGGGAGTACCACACTGGTATTCTCAAGTATTTTGGTTGTCTTAGTAGAGGAAGAGTCCCTACCACCGTGGACATACGTCACATTGACAGAAACACGTAAATCTCTTGTGTCCTTACTTTGATTTACATTATGTGTTTTGAATTGAGTTGTGAATATAACTAAAGTATCATCAAACCCATAACCTAAAGAAGACCTAATCAAGAACATTCGATCTATCTAATTGGCAAGGTGTCTAAAAGGTGACTTTGGGGACTATTGTGATTAGTAGGTAATAATAGATCTACCTTAGTTAAATCTAAGAAAGAGTTCACTTTTAAGAAGAGGTTGAAGTGGTTCACATACCTGAGCATTGATGAGAGAAAAAGTATTAATGAAGTAAAATACTTAGCCTTAAATTATTAGAGTGTGTTTTTAAAGGGTGTGATACTAATTCACCCCCCTCTCAGTATCACAGACTAGTAGATCCTAGGGTAAAGTTGGGAACTTCAATTGGTATCAGAGCATAGGTTCACCAGTTTGAAACTTAATAGTTTGGTGTATTAGTTTGAAGGGTTTCAGAAGTTTTAACTTGTTCAACATACTGAGAAATGGATGCCGATACCAGCACCAGCACTACTTATAGCAAGAAGGTTCTAATCTTTAATGGAACTAACTATCATATGTGGAGAGTAAGAATGCAGGTGGTGTTTGCAACCATGGGCATAAACGTGGTGAAATCCATACAGGAGGGTTTTGTGGCCCCAGAAGAAGGTAAAGATCCAACCCCATAGGAATTAAGGCAATTTGAGATAAATGGGAAGGTCTCAAATGTCATAATTTCAACATTAACAGATGCTGAGTATGCTAAAGTTAAGGACTGCAAATCTTATAAGGAGATATGGGATAGATTACAGAAAGTCTATAAAGGTAATGGCAGAATGAAAGAGGAAAAGCTTAAAGATTTCAAGGAGAGATATGAATCTGTCAGAATGTAGAAAAATGAGACAATCCAAGAGTTCTTCATTAGGGTTATAGATGTTGTAAATGACCTTAAAAGTCATGGGAAGCACAAGAAGGACTCATCTATTGTAAAGAAAATTCTGAGAATTCTGCCTAAGAGGTTTGCCTCAAAGGTGGTAGCCATAGAGGAGAGTAGAGATCTCAATTCTATGTCTCTACATGATTTCCAGTGCAATCTCATTGCATATGATATCAGAATAAAGTCAACTAAGAGCTCCTCAATGTCAAAGGTATCAAAGGAGGCAGCTTTTAAAGTTATGAAACACTTGAAGATAAAAGAAGAGGATAATCATCCAGTGAGGATGATGATGATGATGATAAGGAAGAAAGTAAAGGTGAAGTGTTGGCATACTTCACAAGGAAGTTTAAAAAGGGGTCAAAGAAGGGAAAAGGACAGTTGTCCTTGAAATGTTATTGTTGTGGGCAGATTGGACACTTTGCTTCTCAGTGCAAAGTGAAACTTAAAGATGAAGATAAGGATGGTGATGATGAGCAGAATTCAAAATGGAGAAGACCATTGTTCAAATCAAAGAAGTCCAGCAAGACAACTACTAACCCACAAAAGAAGAAGAGAGGCTTATTCAAGAGTTATGTGTAAGGTGTTGGTAGAAGCCCAAACCAACAGTTTCAAAGAACAAGTTTGCTATATTGGTAAACTTGGAGCAGTGTGAAAGGTGCAGATAGGATGACCATAATGCCAAGAGATGCATGACACTTCTCCCTGAGCAAGAGAAGGCATTAGATGGCATAGTAAAAACAATTGGTGTAGTCAAAGTTGAGAAAAAGGAGAAAGCTATCTTCTAGCTAGTTTAAAAAAAAAGGAATATAAAGCTAAAAGGGCGGTGGCTAATATAGTTAAAATTGTACAAAAGGTTGACTACAAGGATAAGCAATCGATCCTTGATAATGGATACACTTCATACATGATAGGAGACAAGAGTAAATTATCAAAGCTAAACAAGTCAAGAGAAGGCAGAGTCAAGTTTGGTAATGATAATTCACTTAACATCAGTGGTCAAGGGTCAATAAATAATGGAAAAGGAAAGCTAAAAGATATTCTCCACATTTAAGGACTCAGATATAATCTAGCATCTGTTAGCCAAATATGCAATAAACGCCATAAAGTGATATTCACAAAAATAGGTTGCTAAGTAAAGAGTAAAGAAGGCAATATTGTTGTAGCCTATAAGAGAATAGCTTGAAATTTATATGTAATTGATGAGGACAAGATAAGCAGCTATTGACTCACCAAAGAAGAAGAAAATCAACTATTGCATAGGAGGTTGGGACACTTAACACAGAAGAATATGAGGAAGCTAACCACTACTCATGCAATCAGAGACATTCCCGACCTCAGGAGAGAGAGAGAGAGTATGTTTGCTCACCATGTTCTAAAGGAAAACATGCCAGAAAGCAGTATAAGACCAAAGAGTTCAGTTTTGATGCAGTGCTTGACATTGTGTATACTAATTTGTGTGGACTGATGAGGACAAAAGGGTTGAATGGTAAGAGGTACTTCATCTTGTTTATTGATGATTATTCGAGAAGTACCTACATCATGCACCTTAAACACAAGTCAGAAGTTTTGAATTGCTTCAACAGATACAAAAGATTGGGTGAAAATGGGAGTGCAAGGAAGATCAAAGTATTGAGGTCAGATCAAGGCACTAAATTTACAAATGAAGCTTTTGAAAATTACCTTGAGAAGCATGGTATTCATCATCAAATGCAGCAGTAAAAACACAACAAAACGGGGTGGTAGAGAGGCAAAATAAAGCTGTGGTTGAAATGGCAAGAAATTTACTGCTAGAATCTAAGCTTCACACAAGATTTTGGATAGAAGCAACATTTACAATTGTACATCTACTGAATAGAGTCTTACTAAGGCCCAATACTGATAAGACTCCATATGAGCTATGAAGTAGGAAGAAGACAACAGCCAAGTATCTCAGAATCTTGGTAACCTATGTTTTGTGAAGAATAAGGAGCAAAACTTGGGAAAATTCAATGGTAAGTCTGATGAAGGCATATTTGTGGGATACTCAACAAAGACAAAAGGTTATAGAGTTTTCTTGCATAAGCTAGGAAAAGTGATCACATATAGTGATGTAAGAATAGGTGAGATCTAGAAAACAATGCAGAATGGAGAAGCTGAGGACAATGAAGAAGATGACTTCAATGTAGATGAAGAATTAGACCAACCTGAAGAAAAGGAACTAGAAGTAAGTTCATACTTAAAGAAGAGTGAGTTTGAAGATGAAGAAAGAGATCTATTTGCAACTAAGACTGTGTAAGAAACAATTACAAAGAAAATGTGGACCAATGTTCATCAAGGAAATCAGATCATAGTTGACCCATTAGCGGGAGTTATAACAAGATGAAGAATTGTGGGAGCTACTGCTTTACTCTCACAAGTTGAACGTAAATCTGTTGAAGACGTTACATAAGACAAAGCCTGGGTCTAAGCTATCAATAAGGAGTTGGATTAAATCGAGAAGAATGATACATGGGAGCTGGTCCAAGACCCACTAACAAGAATGTCATAGGAACAAAATGGGTGTTTAGGAATAAACATAATGAAGATGGCAAGGTGGTGAGGAACAAGGCCAAGCTGGTTTGCAAAGGCTACACTTAAATAGAAGGAGTAGATGTTGATGAAACTTTTGCACTGATGGCAAGGTTAGAAACTTTTAGAATGTTCCTAACTTTGGCAGCACATAAGAGGTATAAAGTTTATCAGATAGATATGAAATCAGTCTTTCTAAATGGGCTCCTAAAAGAGGAAGTGTATATTGAACAACCCGATGGAGTACAAATCAGTAAGGATAAGACACACGTGTGCAAGATGAAGAAAGCCTTGTATGGTCTTAAAGAAGCCCGAAGAGCATGGTACAATAGGCTAGATGGGTACTTGAGATGGTTGAAGTTTAGAAAAGGAACAATTGATGATAACCTATATTTGTTCAACTCAGAAAAAGGCCAATTGATAACCATAGTATATGTAGATGACATCATCTTTGGAGGGGATCACTTTGAGTTATGCCAAGATTTTGCACAGAAGATAAGTAAGGAATTTGAGATGTCATTGATTGGAGAAATGAATTACTTTCTTGGATTACAGATAAAACAGTGTGAAGAATGTATTTTTATTTCTCAGACAAAATATGCTAAAGAGATGCTAAAAAAGTTTGGCATAGAGGATAATAGACCTATCAGTACCCCTATGATAGTGGGCTACTAGTTAACAAAGGATCAGGAGGGAAGGAGTACAAGCCCTACAGAATATAGAAAGATGATAGGGAGCCTTCTGTACTTTACAACATTAAGGCCTTATCTTATGCAAGCTCTATGTGTTGCCAGCAAATTCTAAGATGATCCTAAGGAATCTCATGTGTTGGTGGTGAAAAGACACCTCAGATACCTCAAAGGGACACTGGAAATGGGTTTGTGGTATCTAGCCATGGATTCTATAAAACTACAAGCATACACTGATGTAGACTGTGCAGGAAGAACAGATGACAAAAAGTCAACCAATGGTTGCAATTTCTACTTAGGTTCAAAGTGTGTTACATGGTTAAGTAGAAAACAAAATAGTGTTGCTTTGAGCACAGCTGAGGCTGAGTATATGGCTACTTGTGCAGCATGTACTCAGGTGATATGGACGCAAAGACAATTGGCAGACTTGGGTGTTAAGGTGAAGTTACTAGTGAGTGTACTTTGTGATAATTAAAGTGCTATTGATCTCAGCAAGAATCTGGTTCAACATTCAAGGAGCAAGCATATTGACATCTGGTATCACTTTATTAAAGATCAAGTGGAACAGGGTACAATTCAATTAGAGTATGTTGGCATTAAAGATCAAATTTTAGATATTCTAACTAAACTTCTATCCACAGAGTTGTTTGAAAAGCACAGAATGAGCCTGTTTGTGCAAATGCCTCCTCGAACTTAAAGTTTAGGTGAATCCTCCATCTCTACTTTGTCAGTTTTTTTTGTAATTGGTTGACAAAGGGGGAGAGAAGCAATAGTGTAGGGGAGTTGTTAAGAAAAGGGGAGTGCATATTTAGGGGGAGATTTGTAATTATTGCATAATGGCTTTCGTTATGAGTGTTGCCAACAATTACAAAGGGGGGGATTGTTGTTCCCACAGTCTTGTATGGGTTGTAATTGTTGTCATCTAGATTTAAGTTTGTAATTAATTTGATATGGAAGGGTAAGAAAGTAAAGCCATATAAAGGGGTAAGAGAGTAATTTAAAGCTACAAAGAGAGGTAGGAAAGTAAAACCATAACTTTGCAAGAGAAAAAAGAAAACCTTACATGGCAACAAAGATAATCAAGTTGAGAGAGAGAGAGAGAAAATACATGACGGCTGAAGGGGGGCTGGACGATAGAATAGGAGTGGACAAAGAAAAAGTACACCACCTGTAGAGAGAAAGAAAACCCGAGACAGCCAAGGGGGTGAGATAGAGAAAAATACCAAAAGAAATACCATCGGTAGAATAGAGAGAAAATCAAAGACGATCAAAGAAGAGGGGACAACAAAAAAAAGGGGCTAGACAGTAGGACGAAGAAAAGTAGAGCACTAGTAGAAAAGGGAGAAAATCCATGACGACCAAAAGTAGAGTAGAGGGCAAGAGAGAGAAATAGACAACACAAGTGGGTCGCAAAAGAGAAAACTGGAGATGGCCAAACACCAGTGGTCGACAAGGAGACAACACGGCAAAGAGGTATAAAGAGAAATGGACGACACAAGCAAGTTACAAAAGAGAAAATCAAAGACGGCCAAAGACTAACAGTTGGCAATGAGACAATAAGGCAAAGAGGTGGATGCCAAAATGAGTTGATGGCAAAACAGAGTGGACGGAAAAACAAGGTGGACGGCAAAACGAGGGTGAACAACGACAAGAGAGAGGACACCACTGGCTGGAGGAAAACCATGAGACCACCCGGAAGAGAGCAAATTTGTTATCCGTGAGGCTTGAGAACAGCGAAGTAGGTGCATATCTGAAATGTGAGACCAGAACGTGCGTTGGTGTGAGACTAGAACATACGTCGGCATGAGACCAGAATGTGCAACGACGTGAGACTAGACAATGTGACAGTGTGAGACCAGAACATGCCACGACATGACTGATCAAAAGCATGGGGCAGGTCATGAGACGTGAAACAACAGACCAAAAGTATGAGTGCAAACCATGAAGCCGTAAGATAGTGAAAGTAAGAGTTGTGTGAAACAACCTAGAGAAGGAATTCAGTGAAGTATTTTAAAGAACTTCATGTATTTCCAGATTTCTTTGAGAAAGGTTAAAGAGTATTGTGGTGGACTTCTAAGTAGCAGTGAAGCAGCCTATTCAATTCAACAAAGGCAAGATAAGCTAGAAGAAGGGTAGACACTGTAAGTGACACTCTTTGTATTGTACTTGCTTTGTATTTGCAATAATGAAAGGAGCAGAGGATTAAGATATCCATTGTAACTACATTATGAATATCGGGAGTACCACATTGGTATTCTCAAGTATAGTGGATTATCTCAGTAGAGGAAGAGTCCCTACCACCGTGGACGTATGTCACATTGATAGAACCAAGTAAATCTCTTATGTCCATACTTTGATTTACATTTTGTGTTTTGAATTGAGTTGTGAATGCAGCTAAAGTATCATCAAGCCCATAACCTAAAGAAGACCTAATCAAGAACATCTGATCTATCTAATAGGCAAGTTATCTGAAAGGTGACTTTGGGAACTATTGTGATTAGTAGGTAACAGTAGATCTACCTTAGTCGAATTGGAGAAGGAGTATGCTTTTAAGAAGAGGTTGAAGTTGTTCACATATCTGAGTATTGACAAGAGTGAAAGTATTAAAGAAGTAGAATACTTTGGCTTAAATTATCTGAGTGTGTTTTTAAGGGGTGTGACACTGATTCACCCGCCTCTCAATATCACAGACTAGTAGATCCTAGGGTGAAGTTGGGAACTTTAGTTGTCTAATTTTCCAAAGCTTATAAGGGGTGCCTATTTATATGCTAAGATAACAATCCTAAAGAGGCATAAATTCCTACTTAAGACGAATTCTTATTTTGGAGGAATTCCTAACTATGGACAAATTCCAATGCAAACAATAAAATCCTATTTAGAAGTGAATGATATTACTTAGTCTGACACATTAAGTATTCCAATTATATTAATTAGGCTTGGACTCTTTATCAAACTTGAATTCGCACCATTTGAAGCTTGGTTGGCCTGAATGTCCTCACTTAGCCCATTTAGTGCTTCTTTAATCTTTTTGGCTCTAGCTCATGTTATTGGGCCTTCTGGAATATGTAATGGACCTCTTGTATCCATTGAAGCCTTCCATCATCATCTCTAGGGTTCTCATCATCCACAGTGTGATAGGATCACTCTTAAATCACAAAATCCACTCTTTTTATCAAGGCATATAGTGATGGTGTGGAAGGATCACTGTTTAACTAATTGTGGAAGGATTAATCCTTAACCACTTACAATGATCTCCCAATTATTGAGTTGATCTCCCGATCACTAGATAAGATGATATCCCAATCACTCAATAGAATGATCTTTTAATCACTCCATGGGTATCCTACCCTTTTTCAAAAAGTTTATCAAAAGGTTTGTGACTAACACTTTCCTGAGGAAGATCATTCAATGTGCATAGGCTATTAGTGCAAAACACAAATCTTCTCCTTCCTTATTGTTGGTCACTGCTTAGGCTTTACCAGTCTCTTCTTTATAGGTTATCTTTGTTATAGGTTATCTTTGTTGCAAGTTCTCTCCCCCTATTAGTTCTCTTTGCTACTAGTTGTCTCTGTTGTAGGTTCTCTTCCCTTGGTGCTAGTGTTGCCTTACTTGCTACCTTGGTAGGATCTCTCTTCTGCTGTTGGTGCTACCTCCCTTATTGCCTTGGCAGGTTTTCTCCTCTTGCTACTAGGGTTGCTTGCTTCTACTTTGGGAGGTTCCTCTTCTTGTTGTTGGGACATATTTTCTCTTCAACTGCTGTAAGCTACCAGACTTGCTGCCGAGACATGTTTCTCCTCTGATGCTGGTCATGCCTACACTTGTTAGTTATGCCTGCATTTGTTGCATGGTGCTGGTTGTGCTTGCATTTGTTGCCTACTATTGGTTGTGCCTACTGTAATCTATTGGTTGTGATTCACCTACTACAAGTTCTGCACGTTGCTATTGCTGCTGGTTGTGCCTGCACTTGCTGCCTTTGCTAGTTGTGCTTGCACTTGCTGCATGTGCTAGTTGTGCCTGCACTTGCTTTACCTGCTGGTTGTGCTTGCACTTACTATTATTGCTACCTGTTGCAATCTGCTAGATGTGTTATTGCAGGTTGTGTTGCTACAAGTCGTGCCTGCTAGTTATTGGTTTCTCCTTATTTTGTTGCTTGTGTTTGTTGCCATTGCTTGTTACTGGTTGTGCCTTCAAGCTATTGGTTTCTCCTTGGTTTGCTGCCTACTCTTGCAACTATTGCTTGCTGTGGTGCTGCAATTGCTATTACTGGTTATGCTTGCTACTACACTTGTTGGTATTACTGCTATTGTTTATTACTGGTGCTACAATTGCTGCTGCTGGTTATGCTTGCAATTGCACTTGCTGGTATTGCTGCTATTACTTGTTGCTGGTGCTGCAATTACTGCTATTGGTTATGCTTGCTGCTGCACTTGTTGGTATTGATGCTATTGCTACCAGCTACTACACCTTTCCTTGAGTAGCTACTTTAACTTCTTCCTTGGGCGGCTGCTACAACTCCTTCTCCCTTTGGTTTGGCCAACTACTGCCTTTTTGTTCTCCCTTTGGTTTGGCTAGCTACTACCTTCTTCTTTCTTTGGTGTGGTTGTTGTATACCTTTTTCTCTAGTTTGGTGTGGCTGTTGCACACCTTCTTTTCTGGTTTGGTGTGGTTATTGCATGCACTCTTCTCTGGTTTGGTGTGGCTACTACACACCTTCTTCTTTAGTTTGGTGTAGATACTACATGCCTATTCCTCTGGTTTGGTATGGCTACTACACATCTCCTTTGTTGGTTTGGTGTGGCTACTAGCTGTTACACCTTGTTCTCCATTTAGTAGAACTGCATTTTTCTTCTCCTTTTAGTGTTGTTGCCAATTGCTGCAAGTCCTCATTCAGTTGGTGTGGCTGCCTTCTTCTTTGGTGGTTGCTCTCACTTCTTCTTTAGTTGACTACTACTACACCTTCTTTGGTTGGCTTTTCTCTCCTTGGTGCTACACCTCTTTTGGCCAGCTATTGCTACAACTCCCTTGGTCAGCTGTTGCTACAACTCCTTTGGTCAATTATTACTGCAACTCCCTTGGTCTGCTATTGCTGTAACTCCCTTAGTGGCTGCCTCTTTTGCCTTCGTCAATCATTCATTTCTTTGGTGGTTGTCTCTCTCTTTGCTACTCAACCTCTCTTTGCCATTCTCTCTCAAAATTCTACAACCCACACATTTTTCTTTTAAGATTCTTGAGGTTATTTATAGAGCCTTGAGGTTAAAGTTGTACACTCATCAATGACCAACATTGATTCCCAAAGGTTACCCTATAATCAACTGTCAGATTTGATTGTTAAAATTTAGGGTCAATGGTCAAGGGTCAACAGTCAGCCTGGACCCCTAAAATTTAGGGTCGACAGTCAACATTGACTTATCAACTTTAGGTTTGACTTGCCATCAGTGGTTTTGTCCAATGACCTCTCTGCATCTCAATGGCATTCATAACATCAAATCAACACAAATAACTTTGTGAGATGGTATTGACAACAAATCCATCATTAGTTATGCTTAACACTATTGTTGGTTTTGCTTGCCTTACTGTTGGGGCAAGTTTTCTCTTATATTGCTAGTGTTGCCTGCCTTGTTATTGCCTGCTACCTTGACAGGTTGTTTTCCTGCTACTGGTTCTGCCTACCTTGGGCAAGTTTTCTTCTCTTACTTTTGGTGCTGCCTACCCTATTATTGCCTACTACCTTGGCAGGTTGTTTTTCTATTACTTGTTCTACATGCCTTACTATCAGGGTAAGTTTTCTCCTCCTACTATTGGTGTTGCCTGCTGTTGGTTGTGTTGTAAGTTGTTGGTTATTCAACAAGCTATTAGTTGTGATTCACTTGCTACTGATTCTACAAGCTGCTAGTTGTCACTGTTGTTGGTCGTGCTTGTACTTATTGGTTATGCTTGCACTTGCTACCTGCTACTAGTTATGCTTGCACTTGAGGCTATTTTGCTTGTACTTGCTGCTATTGCTACTTGCCCTTGCTTTGTTTATTAGTTATTGCGCCTCTCCCCTAATTGGTTTGCTAGCTACTACACCTTTCCTTGAGTTGCTGCTGTAACTTCTTCCTTGGGTGGTTGCTGCAACTTCTTCCTTGGGTGGTTGCTGCAACTTTTTCCTTTGGTAGTTGTTGTAACTTCTTCCTTGGGTGGTTGCTACAACTTCTTTCTTTGGTTTGGTCAACTGTTACCTTCTTCTTCCTTTGGTGTGGCTACTGCACGCCTTGTTCTTTGATTTGGTGTGGCCATTACACACCTTCTTCTTTCTTTGGTGTGGTTATTGTATCCCTTCATTGGTTTGGTGTGGCTACTACACCTCTCCTCTGGTTTGGTGTGGCAACTACAGGTCCTCCTCTGGTTTAGTTGTTTGGTTGCCGACTGCTACACCTTATTTGGCTAGTTGCACCTCTCTTTGGTGGCTGCCTCCTTTACCTTGTGATGAGAACCATAGAGATGATGGATGGGAGACTTCAATGGATACAATAGGTCCATTGCACATTCCAAAAGGCCCAATAACACGGGCTACAGCCAAAAAGATTAAAGAAGCACTAAATGGACTGATTCAGGACATTTAGGCCAACCAAGCTTTAAATGGTGCGAATTCAAGTTTGACAAAGAGTTCAGGCCTAATTAACATCATTAGAATACTTAAATAGGTTAGACTAAGTAATAGCATTCCCACCTAAAAAGGAGTTTATTGTTTATGTTGGAATTTGTCCATATTTAGGAATTCCTCCAAAATAAGAATTTCTCCTAAGTAGGAATTTGTGCCTCTTTAAGATTGCTATCTTAGCCTATAAATAGGCACCCCTTGTAAGCTTTGGAAAAATTAGACAACTTTGAGTGACATAGAAAGCAAGGGTCTTTTTCTCTCGGTTCTTTTAAGGACTAAAGAACTTATCGAGAGGTACTTCTTCTTATGACATTCCAATCGACTTATCACTGCCAATTCCTTTCTTTTCTGGAGTGTGGTGTCTATATCCTTCTTAAATACCCTAGGTTTGTGTTCCTTCGAAGGGTGGGTCTAGGGTTTGTGATGTTAAACTCTAGTTTAGCTTTCCTGGTTGTTCTTTGATTCCTTGTGTGCGTTAGGTCCTTAAGCCACGTCTTTTTGGGTTTTTCTGCATCAGTTGGTATCAGAGCCTAGTTCTAAATTAGGTTAAATCCGCTCACTCTTCAATTTTCTATCTTGTGATTCATTTATTTCTATTTAGTTTATC
>JAHLGO010018933.1:0-36324 GCA_020615895.1 Ceriops decandra | reverse complement strand
ATGCCATAAATCAATCAAATTCTCATTCTCCATTGCATTCACAGTATTTCTAATAATAAAAGCTTGCATAAAATATAAACTGGAGCATTTCCTACCTCGTATCACAATTAAGGAGCCTTTGGTAAGCTTCCACTGGCCGTCACTAAAGAAACTTCAAAAACCTTTATCATCTAACTTTCCCGTTGAAATCAAATTCAAATGGATATCAAGGACATGTCTAACATCCCTTAATGTCAGTTGTGCTTCATTACCAGTCTTTAGGCAAATATAACCAATACCAATGACTTCGGCTAAGCCATTATTATCCATCTTTAACACTCCATGATTTCCAAGTGTATATGTAGAGAAGAATTCCTTACGTGATGTAACATGAAGAGAAGCACCACTATCTATCACCCAATCAGTCTCATGAGATGTTAGGTTAATCACATTTTCATTAGAAACAACAATAAGGTCACTAGTAGCAGAAGTTGATGCAGTAACAACACGATCATTATCATTATACTTCTTCTTATGCTTACCACTGTCATCTTTATTTGCTCTCTTCCATTTATAACATTTCTTTGGAATGTGACCCATCTTCCCCATTAATGACACTAGACATTCTTATACTTAGATCGTGACTTGCTCAGCTCTTACTTCTACCATTTTTACCACTTCCTTTTTCTAGACTTCTCCCCCTATTTTCAGTAAATAAAACCTTTGATTTAGATGATGATGAACCCTGAGATTTCCTTCTCATCTCCTCATTTAACACACCACCCTTTACAAGTTTCATTGACAAAACACCACCGAAGGCAGAATTAGCGAGAGACATTCGAAAAGTCTCCCAAGAATCAAGTAAGGTAGCGAGTAACCATAACCTGAGGACTTCGTCATGAAACTTAATGCCCATGCTTGATAGTTGATCAATAAGACCCTAAAACTCATTTAAGTGGTTAGCAATCGAATTCCCTTCATTATATCTCAACTGTATCATTTTCTTTAACAAGAACAACTTGTTATTACCAGACTTTGAAATATATAAAGTGTCAAGTTTGTTCCACAAAGTTCGTGCGTGTCTCTAATTGCAAATGTGATTATAAACATTATCATCAACGAATTGCTGTATAAAATCACAAACCTATTCGTGTTCAAATTCCCAGGAGGTCACCCATTCTTGTACTACTCTCACTTACAGGCATTAAACTTCGAGTTCTAATGGGATCCGATACATTAGAGCTGGTATAATCGCACCCGTCTCATCTTTTGGTGCAATAGTTTTATAACACCCTCCCCTAATCGCATCCCCTCATAGCCTGGTCTCCTCCAATGAGAGAGAGGTAAGTGCGCAACCCAAAACCATCGTAACATTTGATGGGCCTAAAAACATGACTGTTGTGATCACTATGCAAGAGCATGCACTAGGCTTCGTCTGACTATAATTCGACCACTGCTCTGTTGTCCCCATTAATCCAATAAAAATTCAACCATTTAAATGAGTCTCAAGCCCTTTCAAAATCATTCTCCGGTAATTTTGTTCAAATTCTTCCATTCTTCTGTCTGCCCCTCATCTCCTTGCATTCTTCCGCCTTTCTAGTGGGAATTCTGTTATTTTATCGCAAATACACATTTGCGTATATTCCGTGCCCCAGGCTTCTCCAAGGAGTTAAGAAGCGGGCCGACTACCACTCCTTAGAAGGCATTATCTTTTGTCCTATTACGGTGATCAAATTTTGAGAAGGGGCTGTGGCCACACAGAAAAAAATCCATGCAATGCCCTGTGCTAACCGACTTCATTGCAAACACGGGCGTCAAAAGCGTTGATCGGCAACCAAAGGCAGGAAAATGGGTATTGGGGCAAGTTTTCGGTCGATGCTAGCCGTACACCGAGATGGTCTGCTCAATGCCTAGATGGGGCAAGTCTTCTTCTCATTGGAATTTCCATTTGCTCTGAGATGGTGTCCCCATAGTCAGAGCTTAGGACCCTACCATAACTCGTGCACCGAGGCATGAATTGCCCGAATTTTGATCAAGTTGGCAGAACGACATGCAAAATGACATGAGGTCCCATCCTGACGAAACTCTCAGTCGATCATGTTTAAGGTTAAAGTCCTTACGTGATAGTCCCTTCCCAGACCCTCGACATGCACAGGCACAACGAAGGCTACGTGACAAGGGAAACGCAAAAAGCTGGGGTGCAACTTGAGGACCTCTAAGCAGGTCATCCTTCTTGACACTCTCTCCTAACCGTATCCCCTCACAACCAGGTCTATTCTTGGGGCCCACTGAGTCTGAGACACCATGGCCTTACTACACTTGAAATGGCTACATCTCCCCTTTAATGAGAGAGGGGTAAGTCCACAGCCCTGAACCGTTATTACATTCGATAGGTGTGCAAACAAGAGTGCCGCAACCACTATGCGAGAGCATGCACTGGGCTTCGTTTGACTATAGCTTGACCATTGCTCCGTTGCCCACAATAATCCGATAAAAATTCAAACGATTTGAAGGGTCTCAAGCCCCTTCGAAATTGTTCTCCGATAATTTTTTCCAAATTCACCCATTCTACTGTCTACCTGATCATCTCATTGCTTTCTTATGTGACAAAGTCCTGTCCTGGGACCCTCGACATGCAGAGGCACGATGGAGGTTACGTGACGAGGAAAAATTGAAAAATTGGGGTACAGCCCAAGGACCTCCAAGTAGGTCACCCTTCCTGACACTTCTCCCCTAAGCACGTTGACAGTTGGACTCATGCGCTCCTTTCTCGAAGGTTTAGCAACGGAGGAAGGTGCAAAAAAGGGAGAGTGTAACACAAGGACTTCGCAAGAGGTCACCCATCCTAGTGGTAGTACTACTCCTACTTAAGAGAGCATTTAACTTGAAAGTTCTAATGAGATTTGGTGCATTATAACTAGTATAATCACACCAACCTTGTTCTTTGGCACAACAGTTTTATAACATCCTCTTCGGATTGTATTCCTTCACAGCCTGGTACCTTTTGGGGCCAACTGAGTTTGAGAAACTGTGGCCCTACTTTTATTCAATTATCCATTCTTTCCAATTTTTTTCCCTTTTTTCTCTCAAATCCAAATTAGTCATCATCTTCTTATTTGACCAAAAGAAAGAGAGGGAGGAGGGACAATGAGAGAAAGAAAGAAAGGAAATATGCATGTAACCTTTTAAGTAGGATGGATGAAATAGGGACACAATAGATGTCAAGATCAAAGACATTAAGAAGAAATTAGGTGGAGAATTGCTCATTGGCAGTAGTTGGAAGCTAACTTTCACAAGTAGGATTTAAAAGCTAAGGCTAAGTTGAGTTAGTATAGAGAATGTTGCCTAAGAAGAAAAGGCATTGTTACTAAGGTTGATAATAACAATAAGATAAACATAATAAAATGAAAATTTATCCATGATTTTTATTATTATTCATTGATCAATGAGTAGGAAAAGAATGAAGATAAATTACAATTTCTAATTCTAGTAATTGATATTTGTTTAATCAATTTAGTGGGTCTAACCAAATTAATTGAACAAATAATCAATGAAACATTAAAAATGATTCAAAATATTATGTAAGAAAAGAGAACAACATAGCAAAACAATTTCTGTTATTGAAAGGCTCACATTCAAAGAGTTTATAGCGATTCAAGACAAAAATATTCATCCACTATAACGCTTATAGTCAAATGGGACAAGTTTAATTTTGTGCAATATCCTCAAAATGACTTAGAATAAAAAGAAATGGAATGCATACCATATGTGTTAGTGGTTGATAGATTCATGTATGCACAAGTCTGCACTAGACCTAATATTACATTTACATTAGGAAAGTTAGAAAAGTACCAAAGTAATCTTGGGTTAGAACACTAGAAAGTTACCAAAAATGTTATTAGGTATCTACAACAAACCAAAAACTATAAGTTAACATATAGACATATCAACCATTTGAAGGTAGTCGAGTATTTAAATGCTAATTTTGTTGGTTATGTAGATAGCAAAAAGTTTACCATTGGATACATTTTTATGCTTATTAAAGGTGTTATATCCTAGAAAAACATCAAATAAACTATTATTGCCTCTTCCACTATGGAAGCAAAATTTATTACATATCATAAAACTACAGGACAAGCTTTATGGTTGAGGAATTTTATCACTGAACTGCAAATTGTAGATTCTATTTGTAGATCACTAAAGTTATAATGTGATAATTTAGTTGTAATGTTCTTTTCAAAGAAGAATAAAAGTGGAAGTCGAAACAAGCATATCGATATAAAGTATTTAGTTGTCATAAATCATATTAAAAGGTAAGCAATTGTGGTAAAGTAGATCCATACTCAACTTATAATTGCTGATTATATGACTAAAAGATTGTGGGCTAAGTGATATAAGAATCAAGTTGAATGTATAGGACTCATTGAGTCTACTTGAAGTTATTTTATACTATGTTTTCTGATATTTTGACATTTCGGAGATCTTTTGATCATTTGCAAATAAAATTTTTTTTGTGCATATAAAGATTATTTGCATAAATTTTATTTAGGACTTATATGAGTTAAGACATAAAGTTTTTCTGTTTAATAAAGTTGTCTCAATAATGTGCATAATTAGAAATTCACTATCGTTAAGATACATAGAAAGAAATGTTTCTAAAATCAAGACATGATCATTGTGATTCATGTATAAAAATTTCTAATAAAATATAGTTTTACTAGTTGACATGAATAGTACATCTAATGGCCATTATTGAGAGTATCACTAATTTGTAATCATGTAGGTCAAGTGAGAAAATGTTGAAATCATCCTTAAAGTAATCCATATGATTGGAGATAAATATGAAATTATTTATTTCTGAAGGTAATAATTAAAGGAATAATTACTTAATTATCATAACAACTAAAATGAATTTAAATCAATTACAACCATCTACTTTGATGGTAGGAAGTTAGATAAAAATTAACAACTAAAGTGATCCTTAGTCTAGCCTATATAAGGAGAAGCCTGTAAACCATTGATGTATGCTTATGAAAACATCAAGTTATATCGCAATTACACATCCGCGCAAATTTCGTGCCCTAGGCTTCTCCAAGGAGTTGAGAAGGGGATTGGTTGCTGCTCCACAAAGGACTTTATCTTCTGTCCTGTTGCAGCGATTGAATTTTAAGAAGGGGCTATGGGCACGCAGAATGAAACCCATGCAATGCCCAACGAGTTGTGTTAACCGACTTCACCGTGAACACGAGCGTCGGAAGCGTTGATCGACAACCAAGGGCAAGAATATAGGTATTAGGGTAGTTTTTGGTCAACGCTGGCCATACGTCGAGATGATCTACCCAATGCTTAGACCAGGCAAGTCTTTTTCTCATTGCGATTTCTGACTGCCCCAAGATGGCATCCCCGTAATTGGAGCTCACAACACTGTTAGAATGCGTGCGTTAAGGAATGAATTGCCTGAATTTCGATCGAGTCGGTAAAACGAGACTTAGTGCTAGGTAGGACACCCATCCTAATACTACTATCGCCCAAGCATGTTTAACTTCAGAGTTCTGATGCAATCTAATACATTATGTCACGGGGCCATTACCTTCTCTTCAAAAGGCTAACTTATTGCAATGCCCATATTTATAAGGCCTAAAGATCCGCTTCTCATTTTTTATGTGGGATTTCATCCTATTTTTTCCCACCGAATCCATCAATATCCACGTCATGGTCCGGGGCCCCCTGCCTACTCCTAGGCCTAGAGCACTTGGTAGCAGATATTGGATTTGAAATGGGCCTGCTTTGATACCACTTGTCACGATGCCATTACCTTTTCCCCAAAAGGCTAACCTATTGGGGTGTACAACGCCCATGTTTATAAGGCCCAAGACCCCTTTCTTCCATTTGACAATGGGATTCCATCACAATTAGTGCTGGTATGATCGCAACCGCCATATTTCTCAACATAGTAGTTTTATAACACTCTATCCCAACAGAATCCTTTCATAGCAAGGTCCCTTCCCAGGGCCCACTGAGTCTGAGACACTGCGGCCCAACTGCACTTCAAATGGCTGCATCTCCCTTCCAACAAGAGAAGGGCAGGTGTGCAGCCTTGAACCATCGTTACATTGGATAGGCGTGTAAACATGAGTTTCACGACCGCTGCATGAGACCATGTGCTGTGCTTTGTCTGACTGTAGCTTGACCACTATCTCATTGCCCTCATCGATTCGATAAAAATTCAATCATTTTGGCAGATTTTAAGCCCTATCAAAATCGTTGTCTAGTAATTTTGTCCAAATTCGCCCATTCTTCTCTTTGCCCCGTCATCTTATTGCTTTCTTTCACCTTTCCTTGAGGACTTCTCCTATTTTTTTATCGTAGTTGCACATCTGCCCATATTTCATGCCCCGAGCTTCTCTAAGGAGTTAAGAAAGGGGTCAGCTGCCGATCCTCAAAGGGCATTATCTTCTGTCTTATTGCAACGATCAAATTTTGAGAAGCGGTTGTGGCATGTATAACGAAATCCATGTGGTGCCTTTACAAGTTATGCAAACTGACTTCACTAAGAACATGGGCAATAAGAGCATTGATTGACAACCAAGGGCAGGAAAATGGGTATTGGGGCAAGTTTTTGGTCGACACTGGTCGTATGCCAAGACGGTCTACCCAATGCCTAGACGGGGCAAGTCTTCTTCTCATTACAATTGCTGTTCGCTCTAAGACGGTGTCCCCGTAGTCAGACCCTAGGACCTTGATTGAACGCATGCACCAAGACATGAATTGGCCAAATTTCGATTGAGTCGCCAAAAGGACACAAAAAATGACACGAGGGCCTCCCAGGAGGCCATCCCATCTTGGCATTGCTCTCGATAGAGCCTGTTTAAGTTCAGAGTCCTTACGTGACAAAGTCCCTTCTCAGGACCCTCGTGATGGGAGAGGAGCAACGGAATACAAATTATCCAAGAGACCTCTCCTACTTGTTTGAATCTATGAGAAGTTGACTGAATAACAAAAATGGCAACTTAAACAATCACACAAGAATACACAGACTTTTTACGTGGAAAAACCCCTTCAGAGAAAAGAGGAAAATCCACGAGACACACCGGTCCAAAAATTAACTTCACTGTAATCAACAAGTGAATACAACAGAGGTACACAACCTTAATTACATCAATCAAATTGAATAAATTCAATTTGAACCAAAGTGAGAGGCCAAATGAGTTAACTAACACGAAAGACACTTTCTGTCAATAATAACTCAACCACCAGGCCTCAAGGTAGTAATCCAACCATTCAAGATGAACTCCCAGATGTCCCATACCAGCTTTACAAATTTTAGCTCAATCGGACCATCGGTCAGTGATAATTTATATGGTTTACCAATTCTGCCATACATGAGCATCAATATCATATACATCATGTTCAATCGGAGCATCAATATCACCTGTACCTTATACATCATGTTCCTGTTGAACATTCTCATCATGTTCTTGAGTATCACCATGAACATCAGGATCACTTTGGGAATTCTGAGGAAATGGAACAATGTTAGTAGGATTATCATTAACTTGAGAAGTTGACTTCTCGATGTATTCAATGTTTTAATCCTCAATGAACACAACATCTTTACTCCTTACAAGCTTTTTCTCAATCAGATCATATAAATGGTACCCAAAGTCATCTTTACCATAACTAAGAAAGATACACTACCGAGTCTTCACATCTAACTTCCCTCTTTCATCTTTAGGGACATGAACAAAAGCCTTATAGCCAAAGACTCGTAAATGGTCATAAGAGACTTCCTTACCAAACCAAACTTTGTCTAGAACATCACCTTGTAGCGAAACACTAAGAGACAAATTAATTACATGTGTCACTGTATTCAAGGCTTCACCCTAAAAGGATCTAAGCAGCTTTGCATTTGAGAGAAGACATCTAACCCTCTCAATTAACATTTTATTCATCCTTTCTACTAAACCATTTAACTGTGGTGTCTTGGGAGGTGTCCTTTGATGTCTGATCCCATCCTTTGTATGGTTGTCATCAAATGGACCACTATACTTACCACCATTATTAGTGCAGACACCTTTCAGCTTCTTACTAGTCTGTCTCTCAACAAAGACATGAAATTGTGTAAATGCATCAAAGGCTTGATCTTTAGTCTTTAATGCATAAACCCAAAGCTTCCTTGAGTGATCATCAATAAAAGTCACAAAATAAAGAGCACCACCAAGTGAGTGTACCTTTAAAGGTCCACAAACATTAGAATCCACCAATTTAAGCAACTCTAATTTCCTTGAAGGTGAGTGACTCTTAAATGTGACTCTGTTCTATTTTCCAACCAAACAATGAGGACATTTCTTTAAAGCTACACTCTTCATGCCTAAAAGCTGGTTTTTCCTTGTCAAACAATTCATTCCCTTTTCACTCATATGGCTAAGTCATTTATGCCATAAATCAATCAAATTCTCATTCTCCATTGCATTCACAGTATCTCTAACAATAGAAGCTTACATAAAATATAAACTGGAGCATTTCCTACCTGGTGCCACATTTAAGGAGCCTTTAGTAAGCTTCCACTGGCCGTCATTAAAGGTACTGTAAAAACCTTCATCATTTAACTTTCTCGTTGAAATTAAATTCAAACGGATATCAAAGACATATCTAACATCCCTTAATGTCACCTGTGCTCCATTGCTAATCTTTAAGCAAATATCACCAATACCAATGAATTCTGTTAAGCCATTATTACCCATTTTTAACACCCCATTATTTCTAGGTGTATATGTAGAGAAGAATTCCTTACGTGATGTAACATGCAGAGAAGCACCACTATCCATAACTCAATCAGTCTCATGAGATATCAAGTTAATCATATTTTCATCAGAAATAACTATAAGGTCACCATTACCACAAGTTGACCCAGTAGCAACACGATTATTATCATTATACTTCTTCTCATGCTTATCACTGTCATCTTTATTTTCTCTCTTCCACTTATAACATTTCTTCTAAATGTGACCCATCTTCCCATATTAATGACATTAGACATTCCTGTTTTTAGATCGTGACTTGCTTCGGCTTTTACTTCTACCATTTTTACCACTTCCTTTTTCTTGACTTCTCCCCATATTTTCAATAAATAAAACCTTTGATTTAGATGATGATGAACCCTGAGATTTCCTTCTCATCTCCTCATTCAACATACCACCCTTTACAAGTTCCATTGACAAAACACCATCGAAGGAAAAATTAGCGAGAGATATTCAAAAAGTCTTCCAAGAATCAGGTAAGGTAGTAAGTAACCATAACTTGAGAACTTCGTCATGAAACTTAATGTCCATGCCTAATAGTTGATCAATAAGACCCTGAAACTCATTTAAGTGGTTAGCAATTGAACTCCCTTCATTATATCTCAACTGTATCATTTTCTTTAACAAAAACAACTTGTTATTACTAGACTTTGAAGTATACAAAGTGTCAAGTTTGCTCCATAAAGTTATTATCTCAACTGTGTCTCATTGTAAATGTGATTATAAATATTATCATCAATAAATTGTTATATAAAATCACAAACCTGTTAGTGTTCAAATTCCCATTCTTCATCAGTTTTAGACTTAGGTTTTGTAGTAGCAAATACTGGCAGATGCAATTTCTTCACAAATAGAAGATCCTTTATTTTACTCCTCCATATATGATAATTTGTGCCATTCAAATAGACCATTTTATTCACATTCAACTCCATCATTCAAACAAGCCAAATACACCAACCAGGCTCTGATACTACTTTGATGGGAGATGGGCAATGAAATACAAATTGTCCAAGAGACCTCTTCCACTTGTTTGAATATATGAGAAGTTGACTGAATAACAAAAATGGCAACTTAAACAATCACACAAGAACACACTAATTTTTTAAGTGGAAAATCCCTTCAAAGCAAAGAGGAAAAACCATGGGACACACCGATTCAGAAATCAACTTTACTATAATCAACAAGTGAATACAACAGAGGTATACAACCTCAATTACATCAACCAAATTGAATAAATTCAATTTGAACCAAAGTGAGAGGCCAATGAGTTAACCAACATGAAAGACACATTTTATCAATAATAACTCAACAACCAGATCTCAAGACAGTAATCCAACTGTTCAAGATGAACTCCTAGATGTCCCTTACCAGCTGTACAAATTTCTGTTCAATCAAACCATGGGTTTATAATCATTCATACGGTTTACCAATTCTACCACAAATGAGAGAGTAAAGAATTACTAGAATTGAGAGGCTTCAGTTCGAATAGAATACCTGCCTTTGCAGTTCACAGAAACTCAATCCAACCGTGCAAAAAGAAGATCTATGTGTCCTCCAACTACTAACCAAAAATCAACTCAATCGGACCACAAACAATCTTCCAATTACTCGGTTGTCCAATTCTACACACAAAAAATGACCCAAAGAATAGACCTAAGAAAATTGAAGAGAAGTAGGACTTTAATGCCCGAAACCAAATCTCCACCATTCAGAAATAAGAACCAAACGTCCTCTATCAACCATCCAATTTTAAGCTGATCGGACACCGATATCCTTTCCAAATGTAAGATTAAAGACACTCTGCTGATAGCTCTCACCTTTTCTCCACCTTCATTTTTCTTTTTTTTTTCCTTTTCTCTCCTTCGGTCGGACAACCTCTCTCACTTTTCTCTTCTTTTTTTTTTTTTTTCTTTCGGCCATCGGGCAGCCTCCCTCTCTCTCACTCTCTCAATGTCTCACTATCACCCAAAAACTAATCTTAACGAGTTATTTATACCTCATTAAGTGAACCATTTTTTTTCTATTTTTTTTCCTTTTCAAAGGTTCCCTCCACCTAGGAGGGATACCTAACACCACTATATAAAAAGGAACGACAGAGGCTATGCATGGAGGAAAACGTGAAAAATTGGGGTGCAACACGGACTTTCCAGGAGGTCACCCATTCTAGTACTACTCTCGCTTACAAGCATTAAACTTAGGAATTCTAATGGGATCCAATGCATTAGAGTTGGTATAATCGCACCCATCTCATCCTTTGGTGCAGCAGTTTTATAACACCCTCCCCTAATTGCATCCCCTCATAGCCTGGTCCCCAACTAGGGCCCACCGAGTTCGAGACACCACGGTGCTGCTGCACCCGAAATGACCGCATCTCCCCTCCAACAAGAGAGAGGTAAGTGTACAGCCCTAAACTGTCGTAACATTTGATGGGTCTAAAATCATGACTGCTGTGATCACTACGCGAGAGCATGCACTAGGCTTCGTCTAACTATAATTCAACCACTGCTTTGTTGCCCCCATTAATCCAATAAAAATTCAACCTTTTAAATGAGCCTTAAGCCCTTTCGAAATCATTCTCTGGTAATTTTGTTCAAATTCATCCATTCTTCTGTCTGCCCCGTCATCTCCTTGCATTCTTCCGTCTTTTTGGTAGGAATTATGTTATTTTATTGCGAATACACATTTGTGCATATTTCGTGCCCGAGGCTTCTCCAAGGAGTTAAGAAGTGGGTCGACTACCACTCTTTAGAAGGCATTATCTTCTGTCCTATTGTGGGGATCAAATTTTGAGAAGGGGTTGTGGCCACATAGAACAAAATCCATGCGGTGCCCTATGCTAACCGACTTCACTACGAACACGGGCGTCAAGAGCGTTGATCGGCAACTAAGGGCAGGAAAATGGGTATTGGGGCAAGTTTTTGGTCGATGCTGGCCTTACACCGAGATGGTCTGCTCAACGCCTAAACGGGGCAAGTCTTCTTCTTATTGGAATTTCCATTCGCTCTAATATGGCGTCCCCATAGTCAGAGCTCACGACCTTACCAAAACTCGTGCACCGAGGCATGAATTGCCTGAATTTTGACCAAGTCGATAGAATGACACACAAAATGACACGAGGACCTGTCTTGATGCAACTCTCAGTCAATCACGTTTAAGGTTAAAGTCCTTATGCAACAGTCCCTTCTTGGACCCTCGACATGCAGAGGCATGACGAAGGCTACACGACAAGGGAAATGCAAAAAACTTGGGTGCAACTCGAGGACCTCTAAGTAGGTCATCCTTCTTGACACTCTTTCCTAACTGCATCCCTTTACAACTAGGTCTATTCCTAGGGCCCATTGAGTCTGAGACACCATGGCCCTACTACACTTGAAATGGCTGCATCTCCCCTCTAACGAGAGAGGGGTAAGTCCACAGCCCCGAACCATTATTACATTCGATAGGCATGCAAACAAGAGTGTCGCGACCACTATGCGAGAGCATGCACTGGGCTTCGTCCAACTACAGCTTGACCACTGCTCCGTTGCCCTCATTAATTCGATAAAAATTCAATCGTTTTGAAGGGTCTCAAGCCCCTTTAAAATTGTTCTTCGATAATTTTATCCAAATTCACCCATTCTTTTGTCTACTCGGTCATCTCGTTGCTTTCTTCCACCTTTCCTTGAGGACTTCTCCTATTTTTTTATTGCAATTACATATCCACGCATATTTCATGTCCCAGGCTTTTCCACGGAGTTGAGAAGAGGGTCGCTTACCATTCCTCAGAGCGCATTCTCTTCCATCTAGTTGTGGCGATCAAATTTTGAGAAGGTGCGGTGGCCACATAGAATGAAATCCATACGATGCCCCTGTAAGTTGCACTAACCAACTTCATTGCAAACACGGGCATCAGGAGCATTGATCGGCAACCAATGGCAGGAAAACGAGTATTGGGGCAGGTTTTTGGTCGATGTTGGCCATATGCCGAGATGGTCAGCTCAACGCCTAGACAAGGCAACTCGACTACTCATTGAGATTTCAATCTACCCCAAGACGGCGTCCCCATAGTTTGAGCTAAGGTCCCTGACAAAACAGGTACGTTGAGGCATCAATTGCCCGAATTTCGACCAAGTTGGCAGAACGAGGTGAAGAAGCAAGTCTTCTTCTCATTGCAATTTTTGTTCACTATGAGACGGCGTCCCCATAGTTGGAGCTCAAGAACCTACCAGCATGCATGCACCGAGGCATGAATTGCCTGAATTTCACCCCAAGTCAGCACAACGACATGCAAAATGACACAAGGTCCTATCCTGATGCTACTTTCAACTAAACACGTTTAAGGTCAGAGTCCTTACGTGACAAGTCCCGTCCTGGGACCCTCGACATGCAAAGGCATGACGGAAGCTATGTGACGAGGAAAAATTGAAAAACTGGGGTGCAGTGCAAGGACCTCTAAGTAGGTCACCCTTCCTGACACTCTTCTCCCCCGAGCACGTTAAAGGTTGGAGTCATGCGCTCCTTTCTCGAGGGTCCAGAAACGGGGGAGGGGCAAAAATAGGTAGTGTAACACAAGGACTTCCCAAGAGGTCACCCATCCTAGTACTACTCAGAGGTATTCTCTTCTATCATGTTGAAGTGATCAAATTTTGAAAAGGGGCTGTGTCCACGTAGAACGAAATCCATGCGATGCCCCTGTAAGTCGCACTAACTGACTTCACCACAAACACGGGCGTCGGGAGTGTTGATCGGCAACCACAGGTAGGAAAACGGGTATTGGGGCAAGTTTTTGGTCGATGTTGGCTGTATGCCGAGATGGTTTGATCAACGCGTAGAAAAGGCAAGTCGTCTGCTTATTGAGATTTCAATCTGCCCCAAGATGGTGTCCCTATAGTCGGAGCTGAGGACCCCGACATAGCGCGTATGTCGTGGCATCAAGTGCTCGAACTTCGACCAAGTTGGCAGAATGAGGCGCTGAAGCAAGTCTTCTTCTCATTGCGATTTCTGTTCGCTATGAGACGACATCCCCATAGTCGGAGCTCAAGAATCTACCAGCATGAGTGCACTGAGGCATGAATTGCCCGAATTTCGCCCAAGTCAGCAAAATGACACGCGAGGTCCTATCCTGACGCTACTTTCAGTTGAGCACATTTAAGGTCAGAGTCCTTACGTGACAAGTCCCATCCTAGGACCCTCGACATGCAGAGGCATGAAGAAAGCTATGCGATGAGGAAAAATTGAAAAATTGGGGTGCAGCGCAAGGACCTCCAAGCAAGTCACCCTTCCTAACACTCTTCTCCCTCGAGCACGTTAAAGGTTGGAGTCATGCGTGTTAAATTAATTAACATGAGTGGCCCATGTCATTTAAAGTATGACTCAAAATAAAAGGCCTAATATGATGGTCGGTTAGGCATAACGGTAATTTGGGTCATCAGGTTTAAAATCCCTCCACTCTCCCTATTAAGAATAAACGTTATAGGAATAGGAGTATCTTCCTATTAAGAATAATCGTTACAAGAAAAGGAGTATCTTCCCATTTAAGATAATTATTACAGAAAGGGAGGATCTTCCTATTTAAGGTAACGGTTACAGGAAAGGAATATGTGTATATATATATATATGCTATTACGAACCTTTTCTGAATCTCAACCATCAGAGAGAGAAAACGTAATGAAAAGGAAGGGAAAGAATAGGAGAAAAGAGAGAAAAGAGAGAAGCGTTCAGGAACGAAACAGAAGAGGATTCCCATCTCCACTGCGGGACATCAGCATAATGGACAACGGTATGTTGATTTCAATTACAGTTTTATTGCTAGTATTCGCATAAAGAAAGATCCTGCATCATAGAAATAGGAATTTCATAAAGAGAAATTCTAGAAAAGTTCTAACAATGCGCTCCTTTCTCGAGGGTCCAGCAACGGGGGAGGGGCAAAAAAGGGTAGTGTAACACAAGGACTTCCCAAGAGGTCGCCCATCCTAATACTACTCAGAGGCATTCTCTTCCTTCCTGTTTTAGCGATCAAATTTTAAGAAGGGGCTATGTCCACGTAGAACGAAATCCATGCGATGCCCCTGTAAGTTGTGCTAACCGACTTCACTGCAAACACAGGCGTCAGGAGCGTTGATCGGAAACCAAGGCTAGGAAAACGGGTATTGGGGCAGGTTTTTGGTCGATGCTGGCTGTATGCTGAGATGGTCTGCTCAACGCCTAGAAAAGGCAAGTCGTCTGCTTATTGAGATTTCAATCTGCCTCGAGATGGCATCCCCGTAGTCAAAGTTGAGGACCCTGCCATAACGCGTGTGTCAAGGCATCAATTGCTCGAACTTCAACCAAGTTGGCAGAATGAGGCACCGAAGCAAGTCTTCTTATTACAATTTCTATTCGCTATGAGACGGTGTCCCCATAGTTGGAGCTTATGAACCTACCAAAATGCATGCAACGAGGCATTAATTGACACAAGGTTAGAGTCCTTACATGACAAAGTCCCATCGTAGGACCCTCGACATGCAGAGGCACGACAGAGGCAAAGCGACGAGGAAAAATTGGAAAATTGGGGTACAACCCAAGGACCTCCAAGCAGTCATGCATTCCTTTCTCGATGGTTTAGCAACGGAGAAGGTGCAAAAAAGGGAGAGTGTAACACAAGGACTTCGCAAGAGGTCACCCATCCTAGTACTACTCTTACTCAAGAGAGGTCACCCATCCTAGTACTACTCTTACCCAAGAGAGCATTTAATTTCAAAATTCCAATGAGATCTAGTGCATTAAAACTAGTATAATCACACCGACCTTGTTTTTTGGCACAACAGTTTTATAACATCCTCTCCCGATTGCTTTCCCTCACAGCCTAGTACCTCTTAGGGCTAACCAAGTCTAAGACACTGCGGCCCTGCTTTTATTCAATTATCCATTCTTTTCAAATTTTTCCCTTTTTTCTCTTTTTCCTTTTTTCTCTCAAATCCAAATTAGTCATCATCTTCTTATTTGACCAAAAGAAAGGGAGGGAGGAGGGACAACAAGAGAAAGAAAGAAAGGAAATATGCATGTAACCTTCTAAATAGGATGAATGAAATAGGGACACAATAGATGTCAAGATCAAAGACATTAAGAAGAAATTAGGTGGAGCAATTGCTCATTGGCAGCAGTTGGAAGCTAACTTTCACAAGCAGGATTTAAAAGCTAAGGCTAAGTTGAGTTAGTATAGAGAATGTTGCTTAAGAAGAAAAGGCATTGTTACTAAGGTTGATAATAACAATAAGATAAACATAATAAAATGAAAATTTATCCATAATTTTTATTGTTATTCATTGATCAATGAGTAGGAAAAGAATGAAGATAAATTACAATTTCTAATTCTAGTAATTGATATTTGTTTAATCAATTTAGTGGGTCTAACAAAATTAATTGAACAAATAATCAATGAAACATTAAAAATGATTCAAAATATTATGTAAGAAAAGAGAACAACATACCAAAACAATTTGTATTATTGAAAGGCTCACATTAAAAGAGTTTTATAGTGATTCAAGACAAAAATATTCATCCACTATAACGCTTATAGTCAAATGGGACAAGTTTAATTTTGTGCAATATCCTCAAAATGACTTAGAATAAGAAGAAATGGAATGCATACCATATGTGTTAATGGTTGATAGATTCATGTATGCACAAGTCTGCACTAGACCTAATATTACATTTATAGTAGGAAAGTTAGAAAAGTACCAAAGTAATCTTAGGTAAGAAGACTAGAAATTTGCCAAAAATGTTATGAGGTATCTACAACAAACCAAAAACTATAGGCTAACATACAGACATATCGACCAATTGAAGGTAGTCAGGTATTCAAATGCTAATTTTGCTGGTTATGTAGACAGCAAAAAGTTTACCATTGGATACATTTTTATGCTTGTTAAAGGTGTTATATCCTAGAAAAACATCAAATAAACTATTATTGCCTCTTCCACTATGGAAGCAAAATTTATTACATGTGATAAAACTACAGGACAAGCATTATGGTTGAGGAATTTTATCACTAGATTGCAAATTATAGATTCTATTTGTAGATCACTAAAGTTATAATGTGATAATTTAGTTGTAATGTTCTTTTCAAAGAACAATAAAAGTGGAAGTCGAAACAAGCATATCGATATAAAGTATTTAGTTGTCATAAATCATATTAAAAGATATGCAATTATGTTAATACATATCAATACTCAACTTATGATTGCTGATTATATGACTAAAAGATTGTCAGCTAAGTGATATAAGAATCAAGTTGAGTGTATAGGACTCATTGACTCTACTTGAAGTTATTTTATACTATGTTTTTTGATATTTTGACATTTTGGAGATCTTTTGATCATTTGCAAAAAAATTTTTTTTTGTGCATATAAATATTATTTGCATAAAATTTATTTAGGACTTGTATGAGTTAAGACATAAAGTTTTTCTGTTTAATAAAGTTGTCTCAGTAAAGTGCATAATTGGAAATTCATTATCGTTAAGATACATAGAAAGAAATGTTTCTAAAATCAAGACATGATCATTATGATTCATGTATAAAAGTTTCTAATAAAATATAGTTTATACTAGTTGACATGAATAATACATGTAATGGCCATTATTGAGAGTATCACTAATTTGTAATCATGTAGGTCAAGTGAGAAAATGTTGAAATTATCCTTAAAGTAATCCACATGATTGGAGATAAATATGAAATCATTTATTTCTGAAGGTAATAATTACAGAAATAATTACTCAATTATC
The DNA here is from genome assembly GCA_020615895.1 of Ceriops decandra. NCBI lineage: Eukaryota > Viridiplantae > Streptophyta > Magnoliopsida > Malpighiales > Rhizophoraceae > Ceriops > Ceriops decandra. Next base: position 18,802 of record JAHLGO010018933.1, on the reverse strand, counting down.
ATAAAAGCTAATATGAATTTAAATCAATTACAACCACGTACTTTAATGGAAGGAAGTTAGATAAACATTAACAACTAAAGTGATCCTTAGTCTAGCCTATACAAGGAGAAGCATGTAAACCATTGATGTATGCTTATGAAAATATCAAGTTATATACAAGAAAACTTAGTGTCACAAAATTTTTTATTTTGCATGTGCAAGTCTATATTCATCAATTGTTAATCAATATGACTGAAAGTACGTCTTCTGCTAAATTTTATCTTATTAAATATATATTATAATAATTACAATATGTCTTAATAAATAACATTATTTGAGCAACAAACATATAATGAACAATTTGATTAATATTACATAATGTTAATTAGTCTCTAAAATATGTTAATTTCTAATAATATCATTTAAGCAAACATTATTCATTCATTGTATAAGATTTCCTTAAATTTTCTTCTAAATCACCATATTAATCAAAATATCAAAACATTTGAAAATTCATAGATTATGATAATGGTAAGAAATTTTTGATTAAGTGGATTATGAGAAAATAATAAAGTTGGAAAATTTAAAAAATAAAAAAATTATATATATTTAAAAGATTATAAGTTAACATGTGATTTAACACAAATTTGAAACTTTATGATTAATATTGAATTTTCATTATCAAACTTTCAAATGACTTAACTTTAATACAATTGACTTGTTTGGTATCTCTTGTTATAATTAATAAACATGTATCTTGCATCTCACAATAAGAAAACTTGTAAGGGTATATTTTATTTAATAATTTTGAATGCTTGTATCAAGGTGAATTGTTATAGTAGAACTATTTTTGATAAGTGAAATTTTATTGGTAAAAAATGAAAGAATACAAGAAGATACAAATGTGTTTATGACAAGTGCCAACTGTCTAATTCCCCTAAACACGCAAACTTAGCTAATAGTTGAACTAACAAGCCTACTGCTGATTTAATCACCAATTAAGTTTTATGTTCTAGCCCCAGTACACAATGAAGTGACAATTTGGTGTAGCAAAACCCTCTTATCAGCCGACACATTTTGAAAAACTCTATTATTCCTCTCTTTCCACGAGTGCTAGTAAACACAAACATGAATCATGAGTATAAATCATTTAAGAAGCCATGACACGCAAACTTAGCTAATAGTTGAACTAACAAGCCTACTGCTGATTTAATCACCAATTAAGTTTTATGTTCTAGCCCCAGTACACAATGAAGTGACAATTCGGTGTAGCAAAACCCTCTTATCAGCCGACACATTTTGAAAAACTTTATTATTCCTCTCTTTCCACGAGTGCTAGTAAACACAAACATGAATCATGAGTGTAAATCATTTAAGAAGCCATGACTTCAATTGAAATTCCTAGCAACACAAGAACTCGATGACCCAAAAAAATGAAAGGAAATGTGCCAACATAAGTGACTCAAGAGAGCCTATCAAATGAACTTGACAAATTTACAATGAATCATCAAGTGACATGAATCCCTGCTATCATCTGAACAAAGGGAACACTTGCTAACTAAAATCCACCTTGGAATGATAAGAATTCTATTCCTCGTTGCTAGCAGAAGGAAAAAAGAGATTTTGATGGAATGTGTCTTATCCATTTAACATTGAAAGGGAAAAAAATCCGAGAGGTTTTTTGATGTGGACCAGATAGCCGAGATGTACATGGACAAGTGAGAAAAGGATAAGAAGCTACGATGAGCTTCTTTGTAATTTTAGTTAAATTTTATGAAAAGGGTTTTTTCATAATTTTAGTTAAATTTTATAAATTATATATATTTTAGGTTTTTTTAGTGAGAGGTAGAACGTCTTATATTTTAATCTAATTAAGAGAACTTTTCTCTAAGGTGGCTTGTGCCTTTTGTTCTTTGGAATTCAATCATTGTCATTGATTTCCTGTTGTTAATTACACTTTCTCACTGCATCAAATTGGTATCAGAGCTAGGCAATTTCTTGTGAAGATGTTAGTCAATCAAGGTGTTGATTACAGTCATATTCTTGACAGTGTGCAGGATGAGGGAGTCCAAGGGGCCGATCAATGGGTTCCTAGGGCAGAATTCAATGCTTTAGATCAAAGAATCCAATGCTTATAACAACGTTTTGAAGATTTGATTGAGCGCTTTGACTCGATAAATATTAAAGGTAATAGGTCTAGGGCAAGAGATGGTTATGTTAATCCAATTAATAGACCCATAGCTATTAATAAGATTGCGCAGATGATGAATCTACTGAGGAGGATGAGTTTATGTATGGAGCAAGACAACCACAAAGACGAGGTGGTGATGTAGGGTATCGAAGGAACTATTATGGGTATGATCAAGGAGATGAGGGTGATTATTGTTTGAAGGTACATTAAGGACTTTCTAGATTGGTTAGCAGATGTCGATAGGTTCTTTGACTACATGGAGATACCAGAAGATCACCGGGTTAGATTAGTGGCCTGCAGATTGAAAGGTAGAGCCTCTGCCTAGTGCGAGAGGTTGCAGACTAGGAGACAAAAAGGAGGGAGACATTCGGTAAGAAAGTGGTTCTGTATGAAACAACTATTACAACGCGATTTCTTACCTCCAAATTATGAGTACATATTGTTCTAGTAGTATCAACAATGTTGTGAAGGGCTAAGATCTGTTCATGAGTATACCGCGGAATTCATGAGATTGGCATAATGGAATGACTTAAGAGAGAGTGAGGGTCAACAGGTTGCACAATATGTGAATGGGTTAAGGTTGCAAATCAAGGACAAAATAAGAGTTTCGGTGCTAAGGAATTTGAATGAGGCAAAAAATATGGCTTTTCGAGTAGAGTTAATGTTGCAAGAGCAGAGCACTGATGTACAAGTGAAAGAAAAGGGCTCGTGAGTGATGATGCTAATGGTAGTAAGGTGGGAGTTGAGAAGAATAAAAATGTGTCGATTAAATTTGGCAAAAATAATGCTAAGAGGATGAAAGGGTTGAAGGAAAAAGGCTTATAGAGCCTAAGGGAGTTTAAAAGCAAAATAACCCGTATGTCAAACCAATCTTGGGTAAGTGCTATCATTGTAATCAGCCTAGTTATAGATCTAATGAGTCTCCTACTAGGAGGAGTATTCATATTGCACATAGGAATGATGAAGAAGAGGTATGTTGTGAGCCTGATGGAGGGGATGAATATGATGAGGAGGAGAATGGTAAAGTGGAGCCAGCCTATGTGATTAGGCGAATGATGTTAGCACCTAAACAGAAGACAAATACCCAATGACACTAGTTGTTCCATACCAGGTGCACAATTGGGGGAAAAGTATTTGACTTAATTATAGACAGTAAGAGTTGTGAAAACATCATCGAGAGAGAAGTTGTTAAGTAGTTATAGTTGCCTGTCGAAAAATATCCATACCTATACACTATTGGGTGGACACATGAATAATAGCTCTAGAGTCTAACCAAAAAGTATTATTGGGTACTTAATTACATTTGATTCAAAACATACTGATATACAGTACATACCTTTCTTTTCGAACCAAGCCTTTCTTTTTGAAAAATCTTTCTTGAAGTGACCAATCTTTTTGTAGAAGAAGCATTTTTTATCCTTTTGGATTTGACCTTCAGTAACTTTTATAGAGGCTTTGTCCTTCTTCTTATTTTTCTTATATGGTCTAGACTTGCTACTACTAGTATTATTACGAATATCAAGATGAATAGAGTGATCCTTCATCTTCTTTAATCTCCCTTCTTCTTGAACTAACATGGCCTTAATTTCTTGAAGGTTTTATTTCTTTTTAATAGTGTTATAATTTACTTTGAACTAACCAAATTTAGGAGGTAGTAAGTTGATGATGAATTGAACCAAAAAGGATTCACTCACATTTCTGTCCATTGCTTTCAACTTTGCTGTTAGATTAACCATATTAGTCACATGATCATGAATAGGCTATGACCAATCAAATTTCTTGGTTATCAGCTCACTCATTAGGCTTCTTATGATGAATTTAGCTATATCTGATTGAGAGTATTCCTTAATTCTCATCATAAATTCCCTTGCATTTTCTATTTTATTCATTGATGGCTTGAAATTTTTAGCTATTGTTATTCGTATCAAATTCAAACTCAGCCTATTGGATCGTACCCAAGCCTCATGAAGAGACTTATCAAATTCTATATTGGTCTCAATAATGGCTGCAGGCTTTTCATCTGAGATGACTGTCAAGTCCAAATCCAAAACACCTAAATGAAACTGAATATGCTTAGACCATTCCGGATAGTTCAGTCCATTGAATTTGATCATCACATTGCCCAAGGTGAAAACATTATTAGAAGCTACAAACATGATCCAAATTTACACATTAATACTTTGAGTAAACTCAAATGGATTCAGATACATACATTACAAACTTTGATTATGTATTTAAGTCCACCTTTGGGTGATCCTTAAATACATAACTTTGATCAATGATGATACTAATTTATTTATACTCTGATAGATCAATCAATCATACAAGAGTTAACATAAATGTTATTTTTGGATATACAATCATGTTTATCTAGTATATCAATCAATCCCCTTTAGTTTCATTAATTATAAGTAATGATCCATCTTTGGATGACCTCCTAGCTTCATAATTAATAACCACAATTATTCATTTCAAATATGTACAACACTTTATTAGCATCCAAAGAAATGAACAATTAAAATTCATAATCAAATATTCAAATTCTTTCAAGATAGGCCACTTTGGTGACTAATAAGCTTTGTCGAGATTTTTTTTTTAAGTGGCCAACGGCGAATAGTCCCACTAGACCCACACTCAATTTGTGTCTGCACCCATACTCGGAAGCATAGCCCTCACTGGGAGGCTGTTCCACCATACCTAGACCAATTCAGGTCTCCCACCATACCCGGAAGCATAGCCCTCACCAAGAGGCCGTTCCACCATACCCAGACTAATTCAGGTCCCAGCGGCGTAGAATCCCACCAAATCCACACTCGATCCATATCTATGGCCATTCCCTGAAGCACAGCTCTCACCGAAAGACTGTTCTACCATATCCAGCAAATTCAAGTCTCAGCGACATAGAATCCCACCAGATCCACACTCAATCCGTGTCTCCAACCATTCCCAGAAGCACAACTCTCACCAAGATGTCATTCTGCCATACCTAGCAGATTCAGGTCTCGGCGGCATAAAATCCCACCAAATCCACACTCAATCCATGTTTCCAGCCATTCCCAAAAGCATAGCTCTCACCGGGAGGCCGTTCTGCCATACCCAGTAGATTCGGGTCCCAGCGGCGTAGAGTCCCCAGTAGCCAGCATAAATCAATTTCCCTTTCAATGTTGGCCATTTTTCCTTTATATGCCGCTAGCGTTAGGCCATAGTAAAAAAAAAAAAAAAAAAAAAGGAGGAAAAGCAAATTGCAGTATTCATAAACTCGCTCTGATACCAATTGTTAGAATTTTCTAGAATTTTCTCTTTCATGAAATTCTTATTTCTATATTGTAAGATCCTTTTCTTTATGCGAATACTAGCACATAAATTGTAATAAATTTGACATACCATTGTCCATGATGTTGGGGTCCTATTGTAGAGATGAGAATCCTCTTCCAATTTGCTCCTAATAAATTTTCTCCCACTCTTTCCTTTCTCTCCTTTGTTTTTCTCTTATGGTAGAGTAAGGAAAAGTCTGTAATGATAAAGGTTACACTTCTTTTCTATAAGAGTTATCTTTAAATGAGGAGTTGCCCCTCTTTTCCAATAACGGTTATTTTCCTGTAACAGTTATATTTTCCTGCAATATTTATCTTTTCCCGTAATAGTTATCTTTAAATAGAGAGTAGAAGGATTTTAAACATGATGACCTAAATTATTGTGATGCCGAATCAATTATCATATTAGTTCTTTTATATTGGGTAATACTTTAAATAATAAGGTCAAGTTAATTAATTTAACAGAGAGGGGGAGGTGCGCAGCCCCAAACCATTGCAACATTTTATGGGCGTTCAAACACTAGTCACACGACCGCTCCGCTAGAGCATGCCCTGGGCTTCGTTTGGCAGCAACTTGACCACTGCTCTGTTGCCCCCATCGATCTAATAAAAATTTAACCGTCTTAGTGAGTCTTAGGCCCCTTTGAAATTGTTCTCCGATAATTTTGTTTGAATTCATCCATTCTTCTACCTTTTTGGGAGGTCTTCTCCTATTATTTTATCGTCGCATCCATGCATATTCCATACCCTAAGCTTCTCCAAGGAGTTGTGAAGGGGTTGAGAAGGGGGTCGACTACTGCTCCTTATAGGGCATTATCTTCCGTCTTGTTACAGTGATCGAATTTTGGGAAGGGGATATGGCCAGGGAAAATGAAATCCATGTGCTGCCCCTGCGACTATCACGAAAAGACTTCATTGTGAACACGAGCATCGAGAGTGTTGATCGGCAACCACTGGCAGTAATACAACTATTAGGGCAGGTTTTTTTTCGACACTGGTCGTATGCTAGGATGGTTTGCTTAAAGCCTAGATAGGGCAAGTCTTATGCTCCGAGATGACATCCCCGTATTTAGAGCTCAGGACTGTGCCAGAACGTATGCATTGAGGCATGAATTGCACGAATTTTGACCAAGTCAGTAGAATGAGATGCAAAATGAGATGTGGGCCTACAAGGAGGCCATCCTGTCTTGACACTGCTCTTGGTGGAGTACGTGTAAGGTTAGTGTCCGTACGTGACAAAGTCCCTTCTCATTACCCTCGACATCTAGAGGCATGATAGAGGCTACATAACAAGAGAAATGCGTAATACAAGTATTGGGACAGTTTTTGGTTGACACTGGTCGTACATCGAGACGGTCTGTTCAAAGCCTAGATAGGGCAAGCCTTATGCTCCTTGCGATTTCTGTTCACTCCGAGATGACATGCCTGTAGTTAGAGCATAGGACCGTGGAAGAACGTGTGCACATGAGGGCCTCCCAGGAGACCATCCCATCCTGACACTTCTCTCAATAGAGTACATTTAAGGTTAGCTTCCTTACGTGACAAAGTCCCTTCTTGTGACCCTTGACATCTAAAGGCACAATGGAGGCTACGGGATGAGGGAAACGCAAAAAACTGGGTTGCAGCCCAAGGACCTCCAAGCAGGTAACCCTTCCTGACACGCCACTCCCCTGAGGACGTTAAAGGTCATAGTCATGTACTCCCATCTTGGGAGTCCAGCAATGGGAAAGGCATGAAAAGGAGTAGTGCAACACGAGAACTTTCAGGAAGGTCAACCATCTTAGTACTATTCTTGTCCAAGTGCGTTAAATTTGGAAGTTCTAATGGGTAGTATGATCGCCACAAGCCACATTCTTTGGTACAACACTTTTATGACACCCTCTCCCAACTACATCCCCTCACAGCTATGTCCCTTCCCGAGGCCTACCCAACCTGAGACAATGCGGCCCTGTTACACTTGGAATGGTCACATTTCCCCTTCAACGAGAGGGGTAGGTGCACAGCCTCGAACCATCATTACATTAGATAGACATGCAAACATGAATGCCACGATGGCTGCGCGAAAGACTACAGTGTGCTTTGTCTGATTGTAGCTTGACCACTGCTCTGTTGCCCTCTTCGATCCTATAAAAATTCAATCATTTTAGCAGGTCTAAAGCCCCATTGAATTCATTCTTTGGCAATTTTGGGCAAATGCACCCTGTCATCTCGTTGCTTTCTTCCACCTTTCCTTGAGGATTTCTCTTGTTATTTTATCGCAGTTAAACATTCGTGTATATTCTGTGCCCCAAGCTTCTCCAAGGAGTTGAGAAGTGGTTCGACTACCGCTCCTCAAAGGGCATTATCTTCTGTCCTATTGCTACAATCGAATTTTGAGAAGGGGTTGAGGCCACATAGAACGAAATCCATGCGGTACCTTTGCCAGTTGCACTAACCGACTTCACCACATACATATGCATTAGGAGTGTTTATTAGCAACCAAGGGCAAGAAAATAGGTATTGGGGTAGGTTTTGGTCGACACTGGCTATACGCCATGATGGTATGCTCAATGCCTAGATGGGGCAAGTCTTCTGCTTATTGCAATTTCCGTCCTTCCCAAGACAACGTCCCTTTAGTTGGAGCTTAGGACCCCACCAAAATGCGTGCGCCAAAGCATGAATTACCCAAATTTCGATAGAGTCGGCAAAACGAGACGCAAAATGACATGAGGTCCTATCTTGTCACTACTCTCAGTCGAGCATGCTTAAGGTTAGAGTCATGCACTTGCTTATTGGGAGTCCAGCAATGGGGGAGGCGCGAAAGGTCACCCATCATTGTGCTAGGTCTCGCCCAAAAGCATTTAAACTTCGGAGTATCCAGTGTATTAGTGCTGGTATAATTGCACACGCCACATTCTTTGGTGCAGTAGATTTATAACACTATCTCCTAACAGCATCCCCTCATAGCCAAGTCCCTTCCCGAGGCCCACTAAGTCCGAGACATCGCGACGCTACTGCACTGGAATGGTCACATCTTCTGTCCAATGAGAGAGGGGGAGATGCATAGCCCCGAACCGTCGCAACATTCGATAGGTGTGCAAACATGAGTCACATGACTGCTCCAAGTAAGCATGCGCTGGGCTTCGTCCATCTGTAACTCAGCCATTACTCCATTGCCCCTATCGATCCGATAAAAATTCAACTATTTTTGCGAGTCTCAAGACCCTTTAAAACCATTCTTCGATAATTTTGTTCAAATTCGATTATTCTTCTATCTACCCCATCATCTAATTGCTTTCTTCCATCTTTTCGGGAGGAATTCTCCATTATTTTATCGCAGTTACTCATCTGCGAATATTTCGTGCACTAGGCATCTCTAAGTAGTTGAGAAGGGGGTCGGCTGCCACTCCTCAGAGGTCATTTTCTTCCGTCCTGTTGCGGCAATTGAATTTTGGGAAGGGGCTATGGCCATGCAAAACAAAATCCATGCATTGCCCCAGCAAGGAGTGCGAACGAACTTCACTGTGAACATGAGTGTCGGGACCGTTAATTGACATCCAAGGATAGGAATATGGGTATTGGTGCAGGATTTTGGTCGACGCTGGCCGTACATCGTGAAGGTTTGCTTAAAGCCTAAACGGGGCAATTGTTCTGCTCATTGCGATGTTCGTTCGCCCCAAGATGGCATCCCCTCACAGCCAGGTCACTTCCCGGGGCCAACTTAGACCGAGACACTGTGGCCCAACTACACCGGAAATGGCCGCATCTCCCCTCCAACGAGAGAGGGGTAGGTATGCAGCCCTAAACCGTTATTACATTTGATGGGTGTGTAAACACGAGTGCCATGACCGCTTTGCCAGAGTACACGCTAGGCTTTATTCGGCTGCAGCTCGACCATTACTACATTGCCCTCATCGATCCAATAAAAATTCAATCAATTTAGCAAGTGTCAAGCCCCTTTGAAATCGTTCTCTGGTAATTTTGTCCAAATTCGCCCATTCTTCTGTCCACCCCATCATCCCGTTATGTTCTTCTGCCATTCCTTGACGACTTCCCCTATTATTTTATCGCAATTACACATCTGCACATATTTCATGCCTTAGGCTTCTCCAAGGAGTTAAGAAGGGGATTGGTTGCTAGTCCACAAAGGACATTATCTTTTGTCCTGTTGCTGCGATCGAATTTTAAGAAGGGGCTATGGGCACGCAAAATGAAATCATGCAGTGCCCATCGAGTTGCGCTAACTGACTTCACCGCGAACACGATCATCGGAAGCGTTGACCAGTAACCAAGGGCAAGAATATGGGTATAAGGGTAGTTTTTGGTCGACGCTGGCCATACACCGACCCAATGCTTAGACGGGCAAGTCTTCTGCGAGTTCTAACGGCCCCAAGATGGCATCCCTGTAGTTGGAGCTCACGACACTTCCAGAATGCGTGCATTGAGGCATGAATTGCCTGAATTTTGATCGAGTCGGTAGAATGAGACTTATTTCTAGTAGAAGGAGCTCAAGACACCCATCCTAGTACTACTTTCGCCCAAACACATTTAATTTTGGAGTTCTAATGGGATTTGATGCATTATATCACAGAGCCATTACCTTCCCATCGAAAGGCTAACCTATTGGGGTGTGCAGCGTCTACATTTATAAGGCTTAAAGATCCTCTTCTCCTTTTCGATATGGGATTCCATCATATTTTTCTCTACCGAATCCATCAAAGCCCTCATCGTGGTCCGGGACCCCCTTGCCTACTCCCAGGCCCAGAGTACTTGGTGGCAGACATTGGATTTGGAATAAACCGGCTCTCATACCACTTGTCATGAGTCCATTACCCTCTCCCCAAAAGGTTAACCTATTGGGGTGTGCAATACCCACGTTTATAAGGCCTAAAGATCTCCTTCTCCTTTCTAGACGTGGGATTCAATCACAATTAGTGCTTGTATGATAGCAACCGCCATATTTTTCAACACAGCAGTTTTATAACACTCTATCTTGACAGTATCCCCTCATAGCAAGGTCCCTTCCTGGTCCCACCAAGTTCAAGACGCCGCGCCCAACTACACTTCAAATGGCTGTATCTCCCCTCCAACAAGAGAAGGGTAGGTGCACAGCCTTGAACCATCATTACATTGGATACGCATGCAAACACAAGTGTCACGACCATTACGTGAGACCATGTGCTGGGCTTCGTTTGACTACAGCTCGACCACTACTCCGTTGCCCTCATCGATTTGATAAAAATTCAATCGTTTTGGCAGGTTTCAAGCCCCATCGAAATCATTGTCTAGTAATTTTGTCCAAATTCTCTTTACCCCGTCATCTTGTTGCTTTCTTTCGCCTTTCCTTAAGGACTTCTCCTATTTTTTTATCACAGTTACACATCTGCTCATATTTCGTGCCCCAAGCTTCTTTAAGGAGTTGAGAAGGGGGTCAGCTACCAGTCCTTTCTGTTCTATTATGGCGATCAAATTCTAAGAAGCAGTTGTTGCCATGTAGAACGAAATCCATGCGGTGCCTTTGCAAGTTACGCTAACAAACTTCATAGAGAACACGGGTATCAGGAGCGTTAATTGGCAACCAAGGGCAAGAAAATGGGTATTGGGGCAAGTTTTTGGTCGATGCTGGTCATATGCCAAGACAGTCTACCCAATGCCTAGACAGGGCAAGTCTTCTTCTCATTGCAATTGCTGTTCACTCTAAGGCAGTGTCCCCATACTCAGTGATGGGAGAGGGGGAGCGGAATACAAATTGTCCAAGAAACTCTTCCATTTGTTTGAATTTATGAAAATTTGACTAAATAACAAAAATAACAACTTAAACAATCACACAAGAACATATCAATTTTTTTATATGAAATATCCCTTAAAATCAAAGAGAAAAAACCACGGGACACATCAATCCAGAAATCAATTTCACTATAATCAACAAGTGAATACAAAAGAGGTACATAATCTCAATTACATCAACCAAATTGAACAAACTCAATTTGAACCAAAGTGAGAGGTTAAATGAGTTAACCAATAATAAAGACACTTTCTATCAATAATAACTCAACAACTAGACCTCAAGGCAGTAATCCAACCATTCAAGATAAACCCCCAGATGTCCCCTAGCAGCTGTCCAAATTTCAGCTCAATCGGACCATGGTTCAATAATAATCTATACGGTTTACCAATTTTTCCACAAATGGGAGAGCAAAGAGTTATCAAAATTGAGAGGCTTAGATTCGAATGGAATATGTGCCATTGCAGTTTACAGAAACCCAATCTAACCATCCATAAAGAAGATCTATGTGTCATTCAACTACTAACCAAAAATCAGCTTGATTGGACTACAAACAATCTTCCAACTATACAATTGACCAATTCTGTAAACAGAAAATTGCCCAGAAAATAGACCTACGAAAACTGAAGAGAAGCAGGACTTACAGTACTCGAAACCCAATCTCCACCTTTTAGAAATAAAACCAAACATCCTCTATCAAACATCTAAGTTTTAAGTTAATCAGACACTGATATCCTTTTCAAATATAAGATCAAAAAATACTCTACCGATAATTCTCTTCTCTTCCTTTTTTATTTCTACTCCTTTGATTTTCTCCCTTTTTTTTTCTTTTTCTCTATTTCGGTCGAGTAGCCTCCCTCACTTTTCTCTTCTTTTTCTTTCTTTAGGCCGTCAGACATCCTCTCTCTCTCTCTCTCTCTCACCCTCTCAACCTCTCACTATCTCACAAAATTTAATCTTAACAAGGTAAACCTTCTTTTATTTTTTTTTTCAAAGTTCTCTCCACGTAGGAGGGATACCTAACACTCAGTCCCTGCTAGAATGCGTGCACGAAGACATGAATTGCCCAAATTTCGATTGAGTCGCCAGAACAACACGTAAAATGACACAACGGCCTCCAGGAGGCCATCCTATCTTGACATTGTTCTCGATGGAGCATGTTTAAGTTCAGAGTCCTTACGTGACAAAGTCCCTTCCCAGGACCCTCGATATACAGAGGAACGATAGAGGCAATGCAAGGAGGAAACTGTGAAAAATTGGGGTGCAACATGGACTTCCCAAGAGTTCACCCACTTTTGTCCTAAGCACGTTAAACTTCGGAATTCTAATGGGATCCGAGCTGGTATAATCGCACTCGTCTCATCTTTTGGTGCAACAATTTTATAACACCCTCTCTTAATCGCATCCCCTTATAGCCTGGTCCCCATCTCTGCTCCACCTGAAATGACCGCATCTCCCCTCTAATGAGAGAGAGGTAAGTGCGCAGCCCCAAACCGTTGCAACATTTGATGGCCTAAAAACATGACTGTTGTGATCACTGCGGAGACCATGCACTAGGCTTCGTTCGATTATAATTCGACCACTGCTCCTTTGCCCCCATTAATCTGATAAAAATTCAACCGTTTAAACGAGTCTTAAGCCCTTTTGAAATCATTCTCCGGTGATTTTGTTCAAATTCGTCCATTCTTCCGTCTGCCCGTCATCTCCTTGCATTCTTTTGCCTTTCTAGTAGGAATTCTCCTATTATTTTATCGCGAATACACATTTGTGCATATTCCGTGCCCCAGGCTTCTCCAAGGAGTTAAGAAGCGGGTCGACTACCACTCCTTAGAAGGCATTATCTTTTGTTTTATTGCGGCGATCAAATTTTGAGAAGGGGCTGTGGCCACACAGAACAAAATCCATGCGATACCCCTGCGAGTTATGCTAACCGACTTCACTGCGAACATGGGCGTCAAGAGCATTGATCGGCGACCAAGGGCAGAAAAATGGGTATTGGGGCAAGTTTTTGGTCATGCTGGCCGTACACAGAGATGGTCTGCTCAACGCCAAGACGGGGCAAGTCTTCTTCTCATTGGAATTTCCATTCGCTCTGAGATGGCATCCCCGTAGTAAGAGCTCAGGACCCTACCAAAACTTGTGCACCGAGGCATGAATTGCCCAAATTTTGACCAAGTCGGCAGAACGACACGTAAAATGGCATGAGGTCCCATCCTAACGTTACACTCAGTCGAGCACGTTTAAGGTTAAAGTCCTTACGCGACAGTTCCTTCCCGGACCCTCGACATGCACAGGCACGATGAAGGCTACGCGACAAGGGAAACACAAAAAACTGGGGTGCAACTCGAGGACATCCAAGCAGGTCATCCTTCTTGACACTCTCTCATAACCGCATCCCCTCAAAACCAGGTCCATTCCTGAGGCCCACTGAGTCTAAGACACCATGGCCCTACTACACTTGAAATGGCTGCATCTCCCCTCTAATGAGAGAGGGGCAAGTGCACAGCCCCGAACCGTTATTACATTCGATAGGCGTGCAAACAAGAGTGCCGCGACAACTACGCGAGAGCATGCACTGGGCTTCGTTCGACTACAGCTTGACCAATGCTCTGTTGCCCTCATTAATCCGATAAAAATTCAATCGTTTTGAAGGGTCTCAAGCCCCTTCAAAATTGTTCTTCAATAAATTTGTCCAAAATCACCCATTCTTCTGTCTACCCGGTCATCTCGTTGCTTTCTTCCACCTTTCCTTGAGGACTTCTCCTGTTTTTTTATTGCAGTTACACATCCACGCATATTTCGTGTCCCAGGCTTTTATAAGGAGTTGAGAAGGGGGTCGCTTGCCACTCCTCAGAGGGTATTCTCTTCCGTCCTGTTGTGGCAATCAAATTTTGAGAAGCTGCTGTGGCCATGTAGAACGAAATCCATGCGATGCCCCTGTAAGTTGCGCTAACCAACTTCACCACAAACACGGGTGTTAGGAGCATTGATTGGCAACCAAGGGTAGGAAAACGGGTATTGGGGCAGGTTTTTGGTCAATGCTGACCATATGCCGAGATGGTTTGCTCAACGCCTAGACAAGGCAGAACGAGGTGACGAAGCAAGTCTTCTTCTCATTGTGATTTCTATTCGCTATGAGACGGCGTCCCCATATTCAGAGCTTAGGAACCTACCAACATGCGTGCACCGAGCCATGAATTGCCCAAATTTCGCCCACGTCAGCAAAACAACATGCAAAATGACACGAGGTCCTGTCTTGACACTACTTTCAGCTGAGTACGTTTAAGGTCAGAGTCCTTACATGACAAAGTCCTATCCTAGGACCTCAACATGCAGAGGCATGACGGAGGCTATGCGACGAGGAAAAATTGAAAAACTGGGGTGCAGCCCAAGGACCTCCAAGCAGGTCACCCTTCCTGACACTCTTCTCCCCCGAGCATGTTAAAGGTTGGAGTCATGCACTCCTTTCTCGAAGGTAGAAAAGGGGAGTGTACACAAGGACTTCCCAAGAGGTCACCCATCCTAGTACTACTCAGAGGGTATTCTCTTCCGTCCTATTGCAGCGATCAAATTTTGAGAGGGGCTATGTCCACGTAGAACGAAATCCATGTGATGCCTCTGTAAGTTGCGCTGACCGACTTCACCGTAGACATTGGCAACCAAAGGTAGGAAAATGGGTATTGGGGCAGGTTTTTGGTCGATGCTGGCCGTATGTTGAGATGGCCTGCTCAATGCCTAGAAAAGGCAAGTCGTTTGCTCATTGAGATTTCAATCTACCCCGAGATGGCATCCCCATAGTTGGAGCTGAGGACCCCACCAGAATGCGTGTGTCAAGGTATCAATTGCTCGAATTTCGACCACCGAGGCATGAATTGCCCGAATTTCGCCTGAGTCGGAAAAACAACACACAAAATGACACGAGGTCTCGTCCTAACGCTACTCTTAGCCAAGCATATTCAAGGTTAGAGTCCTTACGTGACAAAGTCCTGTCCTGGGACCCTTGACATGCAGAGGCACAACGGAGGCTACGCAACAAGGAAAAATTGAAAAATCGGGGTACAGCCCAAGGACCTCCAAGCAGGTCACCCTTCCTGACACTCTTCTCCCCTGAGCACGTTAAAGGTTGGAGTCATGCGCTCCTTTCTCGAAGGTTTAGCAACGGAGGAAGGTGTAAAAAGGGAGAGTGTAACACAAGGAATTCGCAAGAGGTCACCCATCCTAGTACTAGTACTACTCACTACTCTTACTTAAGACAGTATTTAACTTGAAAGTTCAAATGAGATCTGGTGCATTATAACTAGTATAATCACACCAACCTTGTTCTTTGGCACAACAGTTTTATAACATCCTCCCCCGACTGCATTCCCTCACAACCTGGTACCTCTTGGGGCCGACCGAGTCTGAGACACTGCGGCAATGCTTTTATTCAATTATCCGTTCTTTTCAAAATTTTTCCCTTTTTTTTCTTTTTCCTTTTATCTCTTAAATCCAAATTAGTCATCATCTTCTTATTTGACCAAAAGAAAGAAAGGGAGGAGGGACAAAGAGAGAGAGAGAAAGGAAATATGCATGTAACCTTCTAAATAGGATGGATGAAATAGGGACACAATAGATGTCAAGATCAAAGACATTAAGAAGAAATTAGGTGGAGCAATTGCTCATTGGTAGTAGTTGGAAGCTAACTTTCACAAGTAGGATTTAAAAGCTAAGGCTAAGTTGAGTCAATATAGAAAATGTTGCCTAAGAAGAAAAGGCATTGTTACTAAGGTTGATAATAACAATAAGATAAAAATAATAAAATAAAAATTTATCCATAATTTTTATTGTTATTCATTGCTTAGTGAGTAAGAAAAGAATAAAGATAAATTATAATTTCTAATTCTAGTAATTGATATTTGTTTAATCAATTCAGTGGGTCTAACCAAATTAATTAAACAAATAATCAATGAAACATTAAAAATGATTCAAAATATTATGTAAGAAAAGAGAACAACATACCAAAACAATTTGTATTATTGAAAGGCTCACATTAAAAGAGTTTTATAGTGATTCAAGACAAAAATATTCATCCACTATAACGCTTATAGTCAAAGGGGACAAGTTTAAATTTGCACAATATCCTCAAAATGACTTAGAATAAGAAGAATTGGAATGCATACCATATGTGCCAGTGGTTGATAGATTCATGTATGCACAAGTTTGTACTAGACCTAATATTACATTTACAGTAGGAATGTTAGGAAAGTACCAAAGTAATCTTGGGTTAGAACATTAGAAAGTTACCAAAAATGTTATGAGGTATCTACAACAAGCCAAAAACTGTAGGTTAACATACAGACATATTGACCATTTCAAGGTAGTTGGGTATTCAAATGCTAATTTTACTGGTTATGTGGACAGCAAAAAGTTTACCATTGGATACATTTTTATAATTGTTAAAGGTGTTATATCCTAGAAAAACATCAAATAAACTATTATTGCCTCTTCCACTATGAAAGCAAAATTTATTACATGACATATAACTATAAGACAAGCTTTATGGTTGAGGAGTTTTATCACTGGACTACAAATTGTAGATTCTATTTGTAGATCACTAAAGATATAATGTGATAATTTAGTTGTAATGTTCTTTTCAAAGAACAATAAAAGTGGAAGTCAAAACAAGCATATCGATATAAAGTATTTAGTTGTCATAAATCATATTAAAAGGTAAGCAATTGTGGTAAAGCAGATCAATACTCAACTTATGACTGCTAATTATATGACTAAAAGATTGTTGGCTAAGTGATATAAGAATCAAGTTGAGTGTATAAGACTCATTGACTCTACTTGAAGTTATTTTATACTATGTTTTCTGATATTTTAACATTTCAAAGATCTTTTGATCATTTGTAAATAAAATTTATTTTGTGCATATAAAGATTATTTGCATAAAATTTATTTAGGACTTGTATGAGTTAAGACATAAAGTTTTTCTGTTTAATAAAGTTGTCTCAATAAAGTGTATAATTAGAAATTCACTATCGTTAAGATACATAAAAAGAAATGTTTCTAAAATCAAGACATGATCATTGTGATTCATGTATAAAATTTTCTAATAACATTTAGTTTATACTAATTGACATGAATCGTACATGTAATGGACATTATTGAGAGTATCACCAATTTGTAATCATGTAGGTCAAGTGAGAAAATGTTGAAATTATCCTTAAAGTAATCCACATGATTGGAGATAAATATGAAATTATTTATTTTTGAAGGTAATAATTAAAGGAAGAATTACTCAATTATCATAACAGCTAATATGAATTTAAATCAATTACAACCACCTACTTTGATGGAAGGAAGTTAGATAAAAATTAACAACTAAAGTGATCCTTAGTCTAGCCTATATAAGGAGAAGCCTTTAAATTATTGATGTATGCTTATGAAAATATCAAGTTATATGCAAGAAAACTTAGTTAGTGTCACAAAATTTTGTATTTTGCATGTGCAAGTCTATATTCATCAATTGTTAATCAATATGACTAAAGGTACGTCTTCTGTTAAATTTTATCTTATTAAATTATATTATAATAATTACAATATGTCTCAATAAATAACATTATTTGAGCAACAAACATATAATGAACAATTTGATTAATATTAAATAATGATAATTAGTCTCTAAAATATGTTAATTTCCAATAATATCATTTAAGCAAACATTATTCATTCATTATATAAGATTTCCCTAAATTTTCTTCTAAATCACCATATTAATCAAACTATCAAAACATTTGAAAATTCATAGATTATGATAATGGTAAGAAATTGTTAATTAAGTGGATTACTAAAAAATGATAATGTTGGAAAATTTAAAAAATAAAAAAATTATATATATTTAAAAGATTATAAGTTAACATGTGAGTTAACAGAAATTTGAAACCTTATGATTAATATTGAATTTTCATTATCAAACTTTCAAATGACTTAACTTTAATACAATTGACTTGTTTGAAATCTCTTGTTACAAATAATAAACATGTATCTTGCATCTCACAATAAGAAAACTTGTAAAGATATATTTTATTTTATAATTTTGAATGCTCGTATCAAGGCAAATTGTTACAGTAAAATTATTTTGGATAAGTGAAATTTTATTGGTAAAAAATGAAAGAATACAAGAACATACAAATGTGTTTATCAAATCAATCGGCTTTTCCATATGACCTTATCTTGCCTATCTGGGAGACAATATTTACTGCTGAAATTTAGAGCATTCTGAAGCTCTGCCGCATGCCTAGCAGCGATGCCACAAAAATTGGCTATACAGGCTACCTTCCACCCGATCATGTTTCTGTCCCAAATAAGGAAATCTATCTAAGATAACAACATGCTGTGAAGAACATGCCGCAGATAGATTTGGTAAGCTTCAGGCGATAGGCTTATCGTGTCGGAATGAAGTACGAGGGTCATTGCCAATTTCAACCCCATTTTTACTCCGAAAATTCCCATTAAGTCTACAAATGTCCCACCAAAGCGTCCTTCCCAGGCCCCACTAGTGCTCCTCGG
>JAHLGO010018927.1:0-208695 GCA_020615895.1 Ceriops decandra | reverse complement strand
ACAAATTAATTCAAGGGTTCCTAGGCTAGGTCGCCTAGCAAGTTGTTTATTAGGAACCTTTGCTTTGCTTTCTTGTATTCTTGGAAGAATGCATTGTTTTAACTTATCAAAGGAGTGACCTTTGTGGCATTATTTGTTAGGACTTAGTTTCCTTAGGGTTCTAATCCAATCAACCCAACTTGTTTTCTATCTTTCTGGGGTGTGCATAACAAATTGAATCAAGGGTTTGTAGAGTAGGTCACCTAATGGGTTCTTTATCACTCGCAGTTTCCTATACATAAATGTCATACAATAAGTTGAGTGCTTCCTTTATTTTCTTTGATCTTACCCTTGTTATTGGTCCTCTAAGGTTTTCCAAAGCATCAAATCCCTTATTAAATTGAGCTGGTACAATATGGATTCCATTATAAATGCACATCATTATGTTTTAGTTAGTCTAAACACATTTGAAGTCAATGGAATAAAGAATTTATTACTTTTAATTAACTTTCTTTACTAGGAGAGATGTATCAATTGGTTGAAACGTAGGATTTTGACCTAATTTCTTGGTTTCATTGCATGGAATCATTCACACAAAATGATCATGCAATTAAAATCCATGTTTACACCAAACATTAGTCTAATTGCAATATACATGTCAAAATACCCCTTGTAGTGAGAATTAATTGAATTCCATCAAATTAGTGAATTATTATACTAATTAACTTTTCTTAAATGGATTGAATGAGTCACTACCTAATAGATCCATTTCTCTTTAGTGCATTTTTGGGAATAAAATGATGCCCTGACTTTCTCATTCACTTCAAAATAACATTTCAAATCACATTATACTCTTATTCCATAACTAAAAGAGATCGAGATTGTAGTGGAAAAGTAGTATTTATTGGTTCATTAACCACACAGAAGCTAAAGTAGGAGCAAGAAACTCAACCTTATGCTATGCTTGTGTAACTTGTTCTTTCATTCTTTTAATTTCTTCAAATTCCCTTAATGGATAAGAAGGAATTGAAAAAGTCGAATATCTATCATTTTCTAGGTTTAGCTTGACAAAACCTATTATGTGAAAATTTAATTTCCATATCTTTATCATCGAACTCAATGATCTCTTCTAATTTTGTTTCTTGATAGGTTCCATTGCCTTCTCAAGTTTCTATTTTTTTTAAGTAAGTTAACCTAATACTAGCTGATAGTTTATGGAACCATTACATTAGTTTTTAGATTTATCAATGAGAAATAAAGTGGCTAAAATTTTCTTAGATAATCTATTCGGGATTTCTTTAATTCCAAGATAGTGGTATTTATACCTTACATGGTACTTAGAGCCCATGATATAAGTCTAAGTCACATGACCAAGCTAAGGAGAGGCTTATTCCGCATGCTAAGTTGTATTAAGGGGCCTGTTTTGTTTTGGGTTGATGGATTTTAAGTTAAGGCCAAATATACATGTAAAAAAGGCTTAACTTGTATTTATTTGGGCTTATAGGTTTAACCAAGTCTTAATACATTAGTTAGAGTTTTTACTTTGACTTTCATATCTAGCTCTTAATAATTGTACTCTTTTTAAGGATTCGTACATCAAGCCAAATTTGTATTCCTTAATTAAAGGGATCTCTTATAATTAAGGTTTTTCTTATATAAGTATGTTAAGAAACACCTTTTCTTTATAAGATTGTAATGTTGCTTATATAAAATCCACGATTATGTAAAGCAAGAATCAATAAGATTGAGGTATTTTTAGCAAGCTTTGCTTTGCTTTCTTGTGTTCTTGGAAGAGTACAATGTCTTGACTTATCAAAGGAGTGATCAACATTTATGGTGTCATAAGATTAGGGCTTTTAGGACTTAGTTTCCTAAGGGTTCTAATCTGACCAATTTAACTTATTTTCTAACTTTATGAGGTGTTCATAACAATTTGATTGAAAAGTTCCTAGAGTAGGTTGCCCAATAGGTTCTTTATCACTAAACCTATCAACAACAACAAATATGCAAGTTTTACCATTTTGAGACCTAGGTAAACCTAATACAAAATTTATAGATATATCACTCCAAGGTTGATTAGATACAGGTAAAGGTGTGTATAATGAATCCATGTGACATTACTTTAGATTTTGCTTGTTTACATGTGATGCATTTATCACAAATAGATTGCAGATCTGTTTCATGTTAGGCCTATAAAAATGTTTATGCAATATATCTAAAGTCCTTTGCACACCAAAATGTCCCATTAGGCATGCGCTATGTCTCTTTTTAACAATAACTTATGCAAAGAACATATGGGCACACCCCAATTATCTTTCTTAAACAAAGAACCATCATGCCTATAATACTCACCAAATTTGCACATAGAACATGCATCCCATACTTGGTCAAAATCTACATCTTTAGCATATAATTCTTTAACTAACTCAAAACCAAGCAATTTAGCTTTAAGTAATGCACACCTTCTAGACAATGTATTAGTTACAACATTTTCCTTCACATTCTTATATTTTAGCAGATAAGAAACCTCTCTATAAACTCTAATCACTTAGTATGCCTGTTATTAACCTTACCTTGGAATTTCATAATCTGCAAACTCTTATGATTAGAATTGATTAAGAATTCCCTTGGTTGCAAGTATTGTTGATTTGTTTGTAAAATTCTCATCAATGCATAAAGCTCCTTGTCATATGGATAGTTTAATGCTGCCCAACTAAACTTTTCACTAAAGTATACAATTGGCTTGGATTCCCACATCAAAACAGCCCTTATAACAATACCAAATGCTTCACATTCAACCTCAAAAGCTTTGTCAAAATTAGGAAAATATAATAATGGTGTATTAGTCAACTTATCTTTCAAAGTATTAGCTTTCTCATGCACATCATCCCATTTAAACACAACATTCTTTTTAACAAGTTCATTCAAAGGTGCTATAATAAAACTAAAATCCTTTACAAAGCTTCTATAAAAACTTGCTAAACTATGAAAATTTTTTACCTTATTCACATTTTTAGGTGTAGGTCACTCCCTAATTGCTTTAACCTTATCTTTTTCTACTCTTATTCCATGTGAACTCACAATAAAAGTAGGAAACCATCAATTCCATGCAAAATGCACACTTCTAAAGATTAGCATACAATTCATGCTCTCTTAAAACACTAAAAACAGCATGTAAATTCTTGATATCATCATCCAAATTTCCACTATATGCTAAAATATTATCAAAGTAGACTACAACAAATTTACCAAGGAAGCAAAACATGGTTCGTTAGCCTTATAAAACTGCTAGGTGCATTAGTTAAATGAAAAGGCATCTTTATTCACTTACCAAATTCATATTTTGTCTTAAAAGCAGTTTTCTGTTCATTTCCATTTTTATACGAATTGGAACAGTAATTCTTTAAATTAATTTTAGAAGGTACATACAAACCACACAATTCATCTATTGATTGATGAATTGATGGCTCAGCAATGCATGCACATGCACTATTTTCCATATTTCTTTGCCACCAAAATGGTAGGAACTAAATATGGTCTAAGACTCTCCTTTATGAATCTCTTTTGCACCAATTCATCTACTTGCCGTTGCATCTCCTTTGTTAAAGATCAAAGCATCAGGACCAAAGTCTACTTGGCGTTCTATACCTCTTAAAGGAGTTAAACCATGTGCTATTTCCTTGGGAAAAATGATGGAGAACAAGGTGTTGATCAAGTGCAACAAAGAGTATTCCCAAGATCCTTTGCAAAGAATTGGTGGTCCAAATACTAGGTCAAGGACAAAGAGGATGAAAGAGGTTTTACAAAGCTTAATCTTGGGGATGCCTCACAAGAGACTGCTCTAGAAGATTTCAAGGTTGTTCTAAGAGTTTCCAATGCTACACCAAGAATAATCACTTATCTTTACTTGCAAGATGATAGACAAGGGCTAGAATTTGAAGAACCAAACTTAGAGCCCATGATATAAGGCCAAGCTACATGATCAAGCTAAGGAAAGGCATGATTTGCATGTTAAGTTGTATTAAAGGGCCTGTGTTTTGTTTTGAGTTACTAGATTTTAAGTTAAGGTCAAATATACATGTAAAAAGGCCTAACTTCTTAGGTTTATTTGGACTTGTAGGTTCAACCGAGTCTTAATACATTAGTTAAGGTTTTATCTTTGACTTTTATGACTAATGTCGTTAGTTGTAGTCTTTCTAAGGATTCCTATATCACAAAAAATTTGTATTCATTAATTAAAGGGATCTTCTATAATTATGGTTTTTACTATTACGTATGTTAAGAAACACCTTTTTCTTATAGGATTGTGATGTGCCTATATAAAAGCTACAACCATGTAAAACAAGAATCAATAAGATGGAAGTAATTTTAGTAAGCCTAACTTTACTTTCTTGTATTCTTGGAAGAATATATTGTCTTAACTTATCAAAGGAGTGATCAACCTTTGTTGTGTCTTAAGATTGGGGCTTTTAGGACTTAGTTTCCTTAGGGTTTTAATACAATCAATCTAACTTGTTTCCTAGCTTTTTAGTGTGTGCATAACAATTTGATTTAATGGTTCCTAGAGCAAGTTGCCTAGTGGATTATTTATTAAAATAGATCAACAAACTCTTGTAACAAAGTAAGAACCACATTAGCCAAAGAGTGGTTAAGATCATTAGTTGAAAAACAAACATAATTGTACAAAAGTACGAGTAGTTGTTGCCTTACTAACATAGCACTATTGAGCTCATTATTTCTATCAAAAGCATTAACTCTCACTCTTTTCTCTCATTTCTTTTTGTTGTGCACACTCACTCATTTTCTTTTCTGTTTGCTAATTCGCTTGTTGTTCTCTCATCTTACACTATCTAGCTATTCTAATCTAATGCTCATATTCTTCCAATGATTTGACAGGTGTTAATGCAAAAACTCAATTATTTATCACAAAAGAATATCTATTCTTGTACCCATATAAGTAACCTCCTTACCAAATTACCATGGATACCATAAGAATAGATGACTAGCATGCATTAGCACCATGTCACAAAGAATCTCATCCTTATAGTTTCCAATAGAGGATGTATTTAACACTTGCTTTGTCCTTATAACATCTCTACATTCATTTAGCGATTGCAAATTGGTTTAGGATGCTTTAGAGTGCATTCACTAATACAACTTCCACAATCAACAATCATGCTACATACCTTATGATTCACATGACATCTAGTATGGAAGATGTGCTCATGTTGAACCTCATCACCATCTTCCTTAGGCTTTATGCTAAGAGCACACCTAGTGACCAACATAGCTCCATTAACCAGTGCTATTTCAACATAATTTTGTAATTCCATTACATCAATTATCTCTTTGTTCAAACCACCAATAAATCAAGCCATGGTTACCTTACAGTCCTCCTTTACATTATCCCTGATCATGATTATTTTCATCTCTTTATAATAATCCTTTACACTCATGGAATCTTGAGTTTACTATTACAACTTCCTATACAAGTCCCTAAAATACTTGCTAGGTATGAATCTTACACATCACTATCATTGCTAGTTTGACCTTTTTTTACCTTGGAATAATTATGACAATTAAACAAATGTTCTACCTTTTTCTCCCACTCTAAATAAAGTTCAAGGTGATTCTTCCCTTAAAAGGCGGGGATCTACATCTTAATACTACCCAAATTGCTATCTTGTTTTGAAATAGCCTTTTTACCCTTCCTAAAACTGGACTTATTATAATCAAAATCTTCCTCTTTCTCCTCCTCAAACAAGTGTTTTCTAGAAGATTTAGATTTAGATGGGGACTCTACATCATCTAGCCTCATGTTTAGCAACTTAAATTGCTCTTAAACTACCTTTATATACAACTTAAGATTGTTGTCTACGTAATCTTCACCAATATTCATGTTTAAACCTACAAATAAAAGGTCAGTAATAAAACAAAATTTGATTCCTCACACACTCCCTCCTATGTATACACTTGAGATTATTTCATTTAGTCACTTGTGTCTCACTTAAATTTGGCGTTTCTTGATGATATTATCACCACTTTTGCCTTTTACCACTTACAACCCCTTACAAGCACTTTATGAAGAACTCTATCAATATTCTTACCAAAACAGCAAGCAACAATAGAGCTAGACAATTCTATACTTGATTTAAAGGGGATAAAGAAAAGAATGATAAACAATGATCAGAATGAAGAAATGAACAAGCAAGCAAATTTGGTGAAATCCTAATTGAATTAGGATTTGAGAAATTCTTGTATTTTGGCCAAAAATCACAAATTGAGAAGTCCCAATTGACCAAGGAAAACTTTTTAGATGAATCCTAATTGAATAAGGCTTTATGAATACCAATCTAAACTAAATAATGAGATGCAAAAAGAAAAAACAAATTAATTAGAATAATGCAACAGATTTTAGATTAAAGGAGTGATGTTTCAAACAATTTGATGACCTAATTGACTTTTATATATTGAAGTTCCCGACTTCATCCTAAGATCTACTAGTTTGTGATACTAAAAGGGGGGGTGAATCAGTATCACCACAATTTGTAGATATGTGAACAACTTCAACCTCTTTTTAAAAGTGAACTCTTTCTCAGATTCGACTAAGGTAGATCTATTACTACCTACTAATCATAATAGTCCCAAAGTCACCTTTTAGACACCTTGCCTATTAGATCTTCGTTAGGTTATGAGTTGCCTGATACTTTTGCTGCGTTCACACAACTCAATTAAAAATACTGAATGTAAAACAAAGTTAGGACACACGAGATTTATGTGGTTCCATTAATATGACTTACATCCATGGTGGTAGGGACTCTCCCTCTTTCAAGACAACCCACTATACTTGAGAATACCAATTACAATGGATGTTTTAATCCTTTGCTCATTTTACTATTTCAAATACTAAGCAAGTACAATATAAAGAGTGTCAGTTACTGTGTCTACCCTTCTTCAAGCTTGTCTTGCCTCTATTAAATTGAATGGCTGCTTCATTGCTGCTAAGAAGTTCACCATAATGCTCTCTAACCTATCTTGAAGAAATCTGGAAATACATTGAGTTCTTTCAATGCTTCGCTGAATTCCTTCTTTACATTGTCTCACATAGCTCCTGGTTTCACCGTCTCATGGTCTCACCCGTCTCTTATTTCACGACCTCACAGTCTCTCAGCTCACCTCACGTTTCTGATTTATGGTTTCACATCTCACAACCTACCCCATGCTTCTAATCAGTCACGTCGTCGAACATTTTGGTCTCACATCGACGCATGGTCTAGTCTCACATTTCAGATCTGCACCCGCTTCACTGTTCTCAAGACTCATGGATACCAGATCTGCTCTCATCATCCATTTTATGGTTCTCTCCTTGCTGTGTTGTCCGTTTGTCTCACGCCATCACAGATCTACTATCTGCTCTTCCAGCAGTGCCTCTCTTTTCATCCGTTTCATGATTCTCTCCTAGTCGTATCGTCTTTTTGTCTCACACTGTCACAAATTTGCCATTTGATCTTCTGGTGGTGTCTCTCACCTCATCTATTTCATGGTTTTCTCCTTGATGTGTCGTCCATTTGTCTCACTTTTTCGGTCGTCTTTCTCTCTCTATTCTATCGGTGGTATCCCTTTTGGCCGTATCTCCTTTCCCTATTTGGTCGTCGGGTTTTTTTTTCTCTCCTTTGCCATCCACTCTGATTTATGATTTTCCTCTCTCTTCCAACGGCTTTGCCGTTTTGTTCTTCTGGTCTTGCTTTTGGTTGTCTCATATTCTCTCTCTTTTCCCCCTATTCTGCCAACGGTTGTCTTTCTTATTCTTTTGTATCGTGTTTTCTCTTCTTTTTGGCCAATTTCTCTTGCTTGGATGGTTGCCCTCTTTTCTTGCCATGTACCTTCTCTTAGTATTTTGTGGTTTTGCCGTTTAGGGTTGTGTTGTTCGACTGGTTGCTCTTCCAATATTTTCTCTCATGTGTTTTGGCCAACCCCATTTAGCTTTGTCTTTCAAGGCCTTTTTATACTTTCTTCCATGAAACCCTAAAAGGCTTACGTGGTGGATTTACGTTCTTGCCCTTACGTGGCAGATTTACTTTCTTGCCCTTCTATGTGGCTTTGCTTTCTTGCCCTTACGCTGTGGGAACAACATATATATACATATAAACAATATGAAAATTCGATATGTGGAATAAACTAGGAAATTAAAGCATAGATAAAACATGATTTGAAGTGCCAAAGCTCTGATACCAAATAATGTAAACCTTACACTTAATTAAGCCAAAAACTCAATTAAGCAAAATTAGAACCCTAGGAAAGTATTCACATCAAGCAAGGAGAACTCAACCCTAATTAAACCCAATGATTAGAACCAAAACTATGACCAACTTAGTGAAAAAGAACCTACTAGACAACCTGCGCTAGGAACCTTTAAATCAATTTGATATGCACACCCCAAAAAGCTAGAAAACAATTTGGGTTGATTAGATCAGAACCTTAATGAAACTAAGTCCTAAAAGACCCAATCTTAAGATGCCACAAAGGTTGATCACTCCTTTGATAATTCAAGACAATGAATTTTTCCAAGAACACAAGGCAAAGCCAAGCATGCTAAAAATACTTGATAGAAAACAAGGTGCTATTCAAGTGCTACATAGCAGGTATTTCCTAAATTCTTTGGATGGAATCAGTGGTCCAATGTCTAGGGCAAAAGTATAACTAACCTGAGATAGAGTCAAGGCTTTGATACCAAATGATATGAACTCCAATTATATGTAAATGGAACCCAATACCAATGTTGCTATAGGATTGTTCTAATAAAGGTTAAGGGATTTGGAGTTTTGACCCAATAATTATAAATAACCAAGAACCAAAACTATAGGATTTAGAGGCCACTCCTAACAACAACAACATTGAAGAAGATAAGTCTATTAGACCAATATACTCAAGTATAAAATTTCAAAATTAGTTCTCAAAGAACTAGAGAAAATAGTTCATACATTCATGAAAATGGGTTTGCCTCCTCTGGCCCCTTCTTATATGCTAACCCCAAAAAACCTTGCTAATAAGATGGGCTTATTTAGGAAATTATTCCAACCCAATAAATAATAATAAAAACCTATGAAGATAACCTATTAAGATGTTAAAATTCATCCAACCCACTACATAACAATATAACCCTTTTAAATGCCCAAACATGGGCTTCCAAATCTAACTTCCTTCCCAAGGTTATGGTTCTCAAATTCCTCCACAAATGACATATTTGCAAACCCTAGTGAAGCTTCCATCATCCTTAATTTGTACTTAGCAACTTCATAATAGTAAATGTCACATAACAATTTGTTGAGAGCTTCCTTTATTTTCTTTGACCTTGCCCTTGTCATTGGTCCTCCAAGGTTTTGCAAAGCATCAACTCCCTTGTTGATTTGAGTTGGTAAAATATGGCTTCCATCATTCCTGCTCTCCTCAAAATGATTTGTCCTCAAATCAGCACCTACATCATCAAAGAGAAAAGGAGAAAGGTCAGAAACATTAAATGTTGTACTCATATTATACTCATCTGGCAAGTGAAGTTTGTATGCATTATCATTGACTCTTGCCACCACTTGAAAAGGACCATCATCACTTGGTTGCAACTTTGATTTCCTTTCCATAGGAAATCTACCCTTCTGCAAGTGTACCCAAACCCAATCACCAAGTTCTAAAGTGATATGCTTACGACCTTTGTTGGCTTGTGTTTCATATTGTTTGGTTTTTTCTCTCAATGTTAAGCCTGGCTTTCTTATGAAGTTGCCTAACCACTTTAGCCTTCTTTTTCCAATCTAAATTAACCCTGTCTTGTATAGGAAATGGTACTAATCCAAAGGAGATAATGGATTAAAACCATAAACAAACACAAAAGGAGAATAACCTATAGCACTATGAACAACACGATTATAGGCAAACTCCACAAAAGGCAAACATTCTTCCTAGGTTCTAGAGTTCTTACCAATAATTGCACGCAATAATATACCAAGAGTTCGATTTACCACATTAGTTTATCCATTAGTTTGTGGATGGCAAGTTATAGAAAACAACAACTTTGTTCTAAGCTTACCCCACAATGTCTTCCAAAAATGGCTAAAATATTTTGCATCACAGTCTGACACAATACTCTTCAACACTCCATGTAGGTGAACAATCTCTCTTAAAAATGAGTTTGCAATGTGTGTGACATCATTTGTTTTGGTGTAAGTAATGAAATGTGTCATCTTTGAAAACCTGTCAACTACAACAAGAATACAATCTCAACCCTTCTTGGACCTAAGTAACCCAAGAATAAAATCCATAGAAATGTTGGTCCAAGGTTCACAAGGAATTTCTAAGGGCATATACTTAACATGGGGCAAAACCTTAAAATTAGCTTATTTACAAGTAATGCACTTGGCACAAACTCTTTTAACATCCCCTTTCATATGCAGCCAAAACAAATGTTCATTTAAAACATCAAAAATCTTTTGAATGCCAAAGTGTCCCATTAAACCACCCCCATAAGCTTCTCTCATAAGTAATACTCTCATAGACCCTTGAGAAATACAAAGTTTATTTACTCTAAGCAAATACCCCTCGTACTAAAGGCAACTTTCTCACATGCATCATGTACGTTACCAAAGTTAGCATCATTAGTATGCAAATCAATAATGTGCTCAAACCCCAATAACTTAATGCTTAAAGTGCTAATCAATGTGTGCCTATGTGATAATGCATCAGTAACAACATTTTCCTTACCTCATTTGTATTGAATTACATAAGGAAAAGTTTCAATAAACTCAACCCATTTTGCATGTCTCCTATTCAACTTACCTTGCCCCTTTAAGTGTTTTAAAGACTTATGATCAGTATAAATTACAAAATCTTTTGGCCAAAGGTAATGCTACCACATTTCTAAAGTCCTAAAAAGTGCATACATTTCTTTTTCATAAGTTGGATAATTCAATGTTGCCTCACTCAACTTCTCACTAAAGAATGCAATAAGGTGTTTCTCTTGCATGAGAACTCCTCTGATCCCAATGCCTGATGCATTATATCATTTGGACTTCATCACATCACTACCTGATACATAGTCACCATTCTCCTTAAGGTATATAATTCTCTTGTTAGGACATTATGAAGCCACATAACCCTTACCTAGACATCTAAAGCATTTGATGTCTCTAGTTTTTCCCTGGATGCCCTTAAGTTTTTCTTCAAATTTTCCCTTTTCAAGGCTGTCCCCACTAGTCTTGGGTCTATGTGAATTGGTTTTAAGCTTAGGAGTCATCTTCTCTTTCTTCTTCCCCTAATTCGGCTTCTAAAAAGATGAACCTAATTACTAATTATATCTAGAAGGCTCCTTCCCTTAAATTACCTCTTAACTTTCATATCAATGTGTACCATGTCTTCAAGCTCTACATAGTGTTATAGTTCTAGCACATAAGCTATGTTTCTATTCAACCCTTGAAGGAACTTGGCCATGGTTGCCTCCCTATCCTCCATTACATTTTCCCTAACTATAGCAATCTCCATCTCCTTATGGTACTCTTCCACACTCTTGGAACCTTGTGTAAGTCTTTACAACTTGTTAAACAAATCCCTATAATAAGAACTAAGAACATATCTCCTTCTCATCACAGTCTTCAACTTATTCCAAGTTTTTACAGTTCTCTCAAAATTTCTTCTCCTTGTGGTAACTTGTTGGTCCTACCATAATATGGCATAATTAGTGAATTCTGCCCAACTAACTTCAATTTCTTCTCCTTAGAGAAGTTATGGCACTCATGTATTAATTTTACACTTCATTCCTAATCTAAATAGACATAAGGGTCATCTTTCCTTTGGAAAGAAGGTATTTTTATTTAGATACAACTAAGATTTTTGTCTACTCATTTCTCCACTCTATTTCTGATATCCCAACCTCCATTGTACCTATCATAAACATTTCCATTGCCTCTTATTCCTCTACCATTCCTATTACCACGTCCTCTTTTAAATCCACCTCTAAAGTTTCTACTAACATTATCACTGTTATCATAAAAATCATCACCCTATTTACCAAAATCTTGTTTAATTTGCTGCTTCATGACCCTCCTGGCTGGCCTCTTAGGATTCACACTCGATTCCCCTTCTATTTTATCCATCCTGTCCCAAACTTCTCAAAACATTTGATTAGTCCTATCAAAATCCTGCTCTAAAGATATCATGAGCAATTTAAAGTCTAGAAAAACTACTTCCTAACATGGAAGTAGCAAAATGAATGGATGTATAAGCAAACTCAACATGTGGCAAATACTTTTCCCATTGCCTCAATTTCTTTTGAATGATAGCACATAACAAAGTAGTGAGTGTCTTATTAACTTCTTTAGCTTGTTCATTTGTTTGAAGATGTGCAATAATAGACAATAAGAATTTAGTTCCCAATTTATTCCATAATGTTTAACAATAATGACTTAAGAACTTAACATCCCTATCACTAACAATGGTTTTTGGCGATCCATGCAAATGCACCACTTTCTTAAAGAATAACTCAGCAATATGTGTTGCATCATTGATTTTAAAACATGCAACAAAATGAGCCATTTTGCTAAACATATCAATAACAACAAATATATTGTCCTTACCACTTTGAGACCTTGGTAATCCTAAGACAAAGTCTATAGAAATATCAGTCCAATGTTGGTTAGGCATAGGTAAAGGCGTATATAACCCATGCAGTTTAACTTTAACCTTTGTTTGCCTATAATGCACGTATCACAAATGGAATGGACATCATGCTTCATATTAGGTTGATAAAAATGCTCATGCAATATATCTAGAGTTTTCTACACACCAAAGTGCCCCATCAAAGCCCTATAAGTTTTCCTAACAAGTAACTCACAAATAGAACACATAGGCACACATAATTTATCCCTCTTAAACAGAAACCCTTCATGCCTATAAAAATCATCAAATGCACACTTATTACATGCATTCCATAGTTGGCCAAATTTAGAATCATTAGCATACAAGCCCTTAAGCAATTCAAAACAAAGTAACTTGGTTTGCAAAGGAGAAAGTAATGCGTATCTCCTAGACAATGCATCAGGAACAACAATTTCACATAAGAAAAGGTTCTTATGAACTCTAGCTACTTACCATGTCTTTTAGTAAGCTTACCTTAGGATTTCAAGAAATTTAAGCTCTCATGATCAGAATGAATGGTAAATTCCCTTATCCACAAATAATGTTGCCATGTTTGAAGAGTTGCTGCTAATGCATAAAGTTCCTTGTCTTAAGTAAGATAATTCAAGCCTTCTACGCTTAGCTTTTCACTAAAATCAGCAATTGGTTTGAAATCTTGCATCAAAACAGCGCTTATTCTTATGCCAGATGCATCACATTCTACCTCAAAAATTTTATCAAACTTAGGCAAGCATAACAAAGGTGCATTAGTAAGATTTTCTTTCCAAGTACTAAATACATGCCTCCAAGTAAGAGTCTATCTGTGCACATGCCTCCTCAAGCATGAAGTTCAGGTGAATCCTCCATCTCTACTTTACAAGTTTTTCAGATTTGTAATTGGTTGGCAAAGGGGGAGAGAAGCAACGGTGCAGGAGGAGCTATTAATAAAGGGGGAGTGCATATTTAGGGGGAGTTGAAACTATTGCATAGTGACTTTTGTTAGGAGTGTTGCCAACAATTACAAAGGGGGAGATTGTTGTTCCCTCAGCCTTATATGGGTTGTAATTGTTGTCAACTAGGTTTAAGTGTGCAAGAAAGTAAAGCCACATGGAAGGGCAATAAGGTAAAAGCCACATGGAGGGGCAAGAACGTAAAAGCCACATGGAGGGGCAAGAACGTAAAAGCCACATGGAAGGGCAAGACAATAAATTCGCTGCAAGTAAGCCCTATTAGGGTTGCATGGAGGAGTATATAAAGGCCATTGGAAGACAACAAAAAAAGTAAAGTCGACAATTGAGCAAAATGGACAGAAAACCTAGACAACCAGTTGACCAAAGAGAGTAAACGTGAGGAAGGAGCTAGCCAAACAAAAAGACGTCCAAAGCAAACCACTTGGAAAACATAGGGAGCAAACAACAAACCACCACCTGCAAAGGAGAAGACACGGCTAGACATCAACCAAAGGTGAATGGCAAATCACAAATCAGAAGGTGCTGGACGGCAAAACACAAAGGGACAGCCAAAGGGAGACAACCGGCCAACCAAAGGTGGACCTACACGGCCAAACAAGGTAAATGTCTAAACCAATCTACTTGGCCAAACACAACCAACAGCAAAGGGGTGGATGGCCAAGAAAGGAGGAGAACGGCCAAAGCAAGGGAGAACACACGATAAAGAGGTGTGACGGGTGGAGAAAACTATGTGACTCACGTAAGAGAGAGAAGACAGCACACCATCCGTAAGGGAAGAAAGGAGAAACCTTGAAAGAGGAGACCACCAGGAGAGCAAACCAAGCTGTCCGAAGGTGTGAAATGGATAAGTGCAAACCAGAAATGGTGGTAAGGCATGTGACCAGCAAGGAGTGCAAACCAGAAAAGTACGTGAGATGTGAAACACCAAACCAGAAGCATGTGTGAGGTGTGTGACCAGCGAAGGGTGCAAACCAGAAATGTGCGTGAGATGTGCAATGCCAAACCAGAAATGTGAGGCAGGCTGTGAGATGTGAAATAGGAGATGGGTGAGACCATGAGACGGTGAAAGCAAGAGCTATATGAAGAGATGTTAGAGAGCATTATGGTGAACTTTTAAGCGGTAGTGAAGCAGCCAGTAAATGATCAAGATGATCTTATAGGGTTTTACTATAGACCAAAATATCATCAAAATACATAACTACAAATTTACCAATGAAGACACAAAACATGATTCATTAGTCACATAAAAGTACTTGGTGCATTAGTGAGACCAAATGGCATAACAAGCCACTCATACAAACCATACTTAGTTTTGAAAGCTATTTTCCACTCATCTCCCTCTCTCATCCTAATCTGATGATATCCACTTTTCAAATCAACCCATGCAATTCATCAAACATGTCATCTAATCTAGGTATGGGGTGACGATACTTTATAGTGATTTTGTTGATTGCTCTACTAAAATTCCCGACTTCTCCCTAGGATCTACTAGTTTGTGATACTAAGAGGAGGGGTGAATCAGTATCACCACAATCTGCAATTTGTAGGTAAGTGAACAACTTCAACCTCTTCTTAAAAGCAAACTCTTTCTTAGACTCGAGTAAGGTAGGTCTATTGCTACCTACTAATTACAATAGTCCCAAAAGTCACCTTTAAGACACCTTGCCTAATAGACAATTCAGATGTTCTTGTTTAGGTCTTCATTAGGTTATGGGTTGGCTGATACTTTAGCTGCGTTCACAACTCAATTCAAAACATAGAATGTAAACCAAACAAGGACACATGAGATTTACGTGGTTCTATCAACGTGACGTATATCCATGGTGGTAGGGACTCTCCCTTACTGAGACTATCCATTATTCTGTCCCACTGCTTCTCTCCTTCTCTCCATCGATTCTTCTTTTTAGGAATGAGAGTATGTTGTCTTCCTTAACCCTTAAGTACATCAATTGCCAACACTTTGTAAATGTAGCAAATATATCTCAAAGCCACTCATAACATCAAATCAAGACAAATATATAAGATGTTGACAACAAATCCAACATTAGATATTAAAGATGAGCTCAATACCATTAAAGAAAAAGAGGAATAAATTATATCTAATTCCATAGAAATTGAAGAGATGTTCTTATTAGAACACTAGACCAGAGGATAGTGAAGGTACTCCTTCTACTTTAGAAGATAATAGCTTTTTCATCTTTATAAAAGGTGATAGTAGTCAATATGACTACTTTATAAAAAAATAAGACTCATTGGTCTTAACAACATAAAGTAATTTGAATTTGGATCTTATTGATAAAATTCTAGATAAAAAAAAAAGAACTAAAGAAATATTTACAATGGCTTAAAAGTCAAAATTATAAAGCATATTCCTTAAAGGAAGGTACTACCAGTAAATAGTTTAAAACAAAATTTTCTACTTTGAAATTAGAAATAAAAGAATAAAAAGGAAAAGAAAAATCTTTGAATTTTCTAAAAACATCCTTAGAGGATGTAATAAGTAACCTTGAAATTAATACTATTATTGGAGTTATTACTCACAATGTTATACTAAGATTACTATAGTAATCAACAAAGAGTATGTCTTTTCTATTGTAGCCTTGATTGTTTCATGTGTAGATATAAACTGTATTAGCAAAAGGTTAATAAACTCAAAATACTTTTCAAAAACAACAAAAGTGTTAAGCACTGTTGATTAGAATAAGGAATATGCTTTGAAATTCCTTTTGTCACAATTAAAAACTTGTCTCAAGATTTGATTTTGGGTAATCCCTTTTTGCATATGCTATACCTTATAGAAAAAATTAATGATCAAGGTATTTTTTGCAAAACTTAATGGAAAATGTATTAGCTTTAAATTTATATCTATCCCTCAATATCAAGAGCTAGATATAATTGAGAAAAAGATAAGAAGAAAAGAGAATTTTATTTTTTCTCTAAAAGATGAGATGGCTTATGAGCAACTCTAGGAAAAATTATTTTCTCTTGTTATTAATGCTTTGATACATGAGATGTAAAAGGAAATGGAATTAATGATATGTGATGAAATTCTCACTACTTTTTGGGAATGAA
Source organism: Ceriops decandra (assembly GCA_020615895.1). NCBI lineage: Eukaryota > Viridiplantae > Streptophyta > Magnoliopsida > Malpighiales > Rhizophoraceae > Ceriops > Ceriops decandra. The sequence goes on along the minus strand of JAHLGO010018927.1, from coordinate 192,016 downwards.
ACGAACATATTGTTGAATTGCCATATGAAAGGACATTAATGAAAGTCAAATTACAACAAAGGCCAAGCTTATAACTATATGTCCTAGGTACTTAGAAATTTGTAAAAGTGAGATTTAGGAGCTCCTCAAGAAGGGACCAATTAAAAAAAAGTTCAAGTCCTTAGAGATGTCTAGCTTTTTATGTGGAAAATAATATTGAATTGAACAAGGTGTTCTAAGGCTAATTATCAATTATAAGCCTCTAAATAAGGTACTAAGATGGATTAGGTATCCTATACCTAATAAAAAAGATTTGCTCAATAGGCTTTATGAAGTCAAAATATTTTCAAAATTCAATATAAAATCTAGTTATTGGCAAATTCAAATCCATGAGAAAGATAGTTATAAAATGGCCTTCATATTGCCTTTTAGGCATTATGGATGGAATGTTTTGCCTTTCAGATTAAAAAATGCTCTACCTGAATTTCAAAAGATTATGATTGAAATATTCAATGCTTTACAACATTTATGGTTGTTTATATTGATGATGTATTAGTATTTTTTAATACCATTAAGCAACATTTTAAACATGTGCATCTATTTCTTAATGCCATGAAAAAAGCAGGTTTAGCCACTTTAGCTAAAAAGTTGAAGTTATTTCAAACTAAGATTCGTTTCCTTGGTCACTTCATCGAAAATAGTTCAATCACTCCCACAAATAAAGCAATTGAATTTGCCTAAAAATTCTTTGATGATATTAGGGACAAAAATTAGTTGCATAGATTATTGAAAATTTTGAACTATGTTTCTAATTTTTATTAGGATTTAGCTTATGATTTTAAACCCTTATTTGACCATTAGAGAAAGAATCCTTTTGAGTGGACAAATAAACATACTCAAGTTACGAGAAAGGTTAAAGAAAGAGCTAAAGAGCTCATTTGTTTGACTATACCCCATCCAGATGTTTTTAAGATTGTTAAAATAGATGCCTCTGACAAGGGTTATGTGGCAAACTTAAGCAATGCCTTAATTCCAAAAAACAACTCTTTCAATTTATTTTTGTTATGAGGATTGTTGTAGGTCTCACACTAAGAGGAGGGGTGAATTAGTGTTAGTTATCTTCTTTTTACAAATTGATCTAGATTTAACCTCTATAGCTTGTTAGAATTAATGATCCAATTTTTAATTTTCTCCTTTATGCGAGTGTGACTGTACAAATAAAAATTAATGTGATAGGATCACTCACAATGTGTGAGCTATGTCCAATTTTCGATCGCACAATCCACTCTTTTTATCAAGGGATATAATTTGGTTATGGAAGGATCACTCCTTAACCACTTATAATGACCTTCTGATCAAGGAGTTGATTTCCTAATCACTCCAAGGGTATCTCACCCTGTTTTTCAACAAATCTATCTAATGTCTATAGAAAAACCTTTCCTGGATAATATTCACTCAATGTGTATGTGTTAGAACAAAATATAAATCTTCTCCTTCCATCGCTATAGGTGTTGTCTCACCTATTGCTAGTGCTGTCCACATGCGCTACTGCTGCCACTGCTGTTGTTCACATGCTTTGCTAATGCTGTTTGTATACGCTACCACTATTGTCTACATGCACTACTAATGCTATTCATATGCACTACCCCGTTTGTCTGCTGCTATCTACGTGTGTTGTTAATGCTATCTACATGCACTATCGTTGCTACTTGCTATCCACATGCGCTCTGTTGGTGCTCTTTACTCTTGCTGTTCATGCTATCTATGTCTACTGTCCTTACTCTCTGTGCCCACTGTGTACCCATATTGTCTACATGTTGTCAGCTTGTGAAGTTAATACTGTTCATTCGTGCTACCACATTTGCCTATTGTTCACACGTGTTATGCCTACTGTCTGCATGCATTGTGCTCTTTGTCCTCACAAGTTGTGCCTACTGTTTGTCATGCTATACCTATTGTCCGCTGCACACACTATGCTCGCTATTTGCACAATCTATACCTGCTATCCGCATAAGCTGTGCCTACTGTTCGTGGTCTTTGCGCCTATTGTTTGCACACACTATTCCTACTATTTGCACGTGCTACTCCTGCTACTAGCTCACATTGCTACTGCTGTCTGTCCATGTTACTGTTGCTTTCTCACACCGCTACTACTCTCTCCTTGCGCTACAGCAATTTTCTCATGCCATGGCTGCTCTCCCTAGGCATTGTAATTGTTTTCTCGTGTTGCTGCTGCTATCCCCGTGCAATGGAACTATCTTCTCGCATTGCTATTGCTATCCCCACACACTACAGTTATCTTTTTGCACCACTGCTAGTTTGCTGGTTGATTCCTCTACACTTTCTACTGGTGGCTACTAATTCCCAAACCTGCTATTGCACATTCTGATTTTTGCTTGATTCCTGGGCATGCTTCTACTGCTGGGAAGCCTCATAAGGTACTGCTGGTGCTGGTATACCCTCTTAGACGTGCAAGGACATGCTGCTGCTACTGGTATATGCTCCTAGACATGTAGGAACGTGCTGCTAGTGCTAGTATATCCTTCTAGACTTGTAGGGATGTCTACTACTGTTGGTATACCTTCCTCGGCGTGTAGGGTGCTACTGGTTCTGGTATACTCTATTGGACTTGTTGCTATTACTAGGAAGTCTTCTGGACATGTTGTTGCTGGGAAGTCTCCTGGACGTGTTGCTAGTGTAGGGAAGTCTCTTGGATGTGCTGCTGCTCTCTTCTTGGCCAGCTGCCTTACCTTCTTTCCTTGGTGGCTACTACACTCTCTTTGGACGACTGCCCCTTACTTTCTTTCTTCTTCTCCTTGGCTAGCTGCGTTGCCTTCTTTCCTTAGGCGGTTGGACCTTGCTTGGTGGCTACCTTCTCTTTTGCTGTTCACCGCTTTAATTCCCTATGTTTACTGCTCATCTCTCTTTTTGGCTGACTCTCTCAATTTTTTGCAGCATATAATTTCCTTTTTGTAAAACACCTAAGGGTACTTATAATGCCTTGGAATTAAGGTTACACGATCATCAACAGTCATTGTTAATTCCCATATGTTGCCTTACAATTAATGACAGATTTGACTCTTAAAATTTAGGGTCAACGATCAACATTGACTTCCTAAAATTTAAGGTCAATGATCAACGGTCAATCTTGACCCCTAAAATTTAAGATCAACGGTAAACATTGACTTTTTAATTCCAAGGTTGACTTGTCATCACCGATTTCTCCTACTGACCTGATTACATCTCAACGGCATTCACAATATCAAGTCAATACATATAACCATGTGAGATGGTGTTAACAACAAATCCAATATTATCTATCAAAGATGGGCTCAACATTCTAGAATTTTGAAAAGTGGTAAAGTTAATTACTTTACTATCAAAAAGAAATTCTTTCTATTGTGTTATGCATTCAAAAGTTTGAAAGTGATATATCTAATTAAAAGTTTTTGTTATAAATTGACTATAAAGCAAGAAAAGATGTACTTAGTTAAGATGTGAAGAACCTTGCTTTAGAATGAATCTTTGCTAGATGGCAAGGAATATTATTTTCTATTGATTTTGAGATCAAGATTATTAAAGGAAAATCTAATTCTTTGCTAGATTTCCTAACACAAGACTTCTTGTAGGGATTTGTATATGAGTAAATATCCACTACTTTAGGGGACTTAATCTCCAGCAAAGTTGGTTATTTCACCTGCTAAAAATACAAAGAATAATGAAGTTGATAAACATCAAAAGGATGCTTATGAGTGTGCTATTGATAAAGGGTTAGTATACTCACTCATTCTCAAATATTTGGATCATTTGTGCACTATTGAAAATAATTATGCATAGTTAAAGCCAAATGAGGTTGCTAGATTCTATCTTGAAGATGATTTGTACCCTCACATGCATCTTAAAGACTACATATATTATAAACAAGTCCTACATAAGACAGGACCAATGGTTATTGAACCCATTAAAATAGGAATAATATCACCACCATACCTTAGTCAAAAAGATAAAAAAAAGGAATGCTAGTTTGAAAGTTAATGCATAAGAAGATTATTGAGTCTTTAAAATTCTACCAAAGATATTTCTTGCTAATAAGGTTACTATAATTATAATTTTAACAAGGTTACTGTAAGTGTTAAGACTCAATAATCTTCTCATGATTTAACCTCTTTAGAAAAAATGGTTTTATTTAAACCCCTTTCATCTAAAAATATTAATTACAAGATGGTGGACAAAAGTTCTAATAAAATAGAACTTGTTGATGAAATTATTAAAAAGCTTCAAAAGCTTAATCTAAAAGCAAAATGGCTGCAGTACTTCAATACGAAACTATTCTTGAACCTTTTGTTAAACAAGAGAAAGAAAAAGAAAAAATACAGGTTAAACCTGAAAAGGAAACCTTTATGCTAAAAAAAAAAATGTTAAACTTATTAAAGAAGAAAAGGAATAAATTAAATTTGATTCTAAAAATAAAGGTTATATAGATCAATTACAAAATGTTCTTATTAGAATAATTGACAAAACCTTCTTCTTATTCGAGGGAGCCATTTGATCTACAAGAAATGTTCTTATTAGAATATTCTAATATAAAAAAATCATCACCCTCTTATAAAATTGAACCAATGAATATCTTTAAGATGTTCTTATTAGTATGCCATTTGTGAGTAATAACTCCAATAACAATATTAATTTTTGGCTTACCTATTACATCCTTTGAGGATGATAAGGACCTTTTTAAGTCTCACACTAAGAGGGGGGGTGAATCAATGTGAGATATTAGTTTTTACAAACCTATCTGGATTTAACCTCTGTGACTTGTTAGAGCTGATGATCTAATTATTTAACTTTCTCCTTTATGTGAGACTAGTCATACGGATATCAATCAAACACAACACCCAAGAACACAATAATTTTTATGTGGTTCACCTACAGTGTGTAAACTACATCCATAGTGTGATAGGATCACTCCTAAATCACGCAATCCATTGTTATTATTAAGGGATACAACAACGATGTGGAAGGATCACTCCTTCACCACTTGTGGAAGGACTCCTTCTTAACCACCTACAATGATTTCCCAATCACTCCAAGGGTATCCCACCCTTATTCAACAAGCTTATCAAGAGTTTATAATAAAAACTTTCCCGGAGAGTGACCACTCAATGGGTACAGACTGCTAGTATAGAATATGGATCTTCTCCTTTCTTTGCTGCCAGTGTTGTCTTACCCACTGTCGATGTTGCCTGCACGTGCTGCTATTACTGCCTACACAAGTTAATGCTACTGTTTGCACATGCTACTATTGCTGTCTATTGCACTACTGATGCTATCTGCATGTGTTGCTACTACTGTTTGCACATTTAGCTATTGCTCTTCACACGTGCTGTTGTTGCTGTTAGCATGTGCATGGGTTGTTGTCACTACCTACATGTTCTATTATTCCTATCTGCACACGTTGGTACTACTGAGATTGCAAGTTGCTGGACTCAGAACGTTTGTTGGAGTTGCTGCAACTATTACTAGTATTACACCTGCTACAAATTGTTGGATTGCCTACTGCTGGTATTGTGCCTGCTACTAGTATTACACATACTAAACGTGTTGCTGGTGTTGGAATACCCTCCTAAACGTGTAAGGACCAGGGTATACCCTCCTGCATTTACTGCTGGTGCAAAGATAGCCTATTGCACGTGTTGCTGGTGCAACGATACCCCCTAGATGTACTGTTGGTTATACCCTCTTGGACGTGTTGTTGGTGTAAGGATATCCTCTTGGATGTGTTACTAGTGCAAGGACGTTCTGGTTTGCTATTGGTTGCCAAACTTGCAATTTGTAGTTTTTATTTTTTCTTGCTTGGCTGTTTGATTCCTAGACTTGTAATCTACAAGTTGTGGTTTCGGGTTACAAGTTTTGCTTGCACCTTCTGCTAATTTGCCTCCCTTGTTGCCAAAACCTATTGGTGGCTACTGACCTTACTGGTTTTTCTTTCTTGCTATAGGATCTACAGGTGGTTGTTGACCTTACTTATTTGCCTCTTTTGCTATCGAACCTTTTCAATTGGCCTTGTGATGGCTGACTACTCTCTCCTTGGTGGCTACCTCTCTCTTTGCCATTCACCTTTCCTTGTGCCTACCTTTAGATTTGTCGTTCTCTCTTAAAAATCTATAGCACACATTCTTTTTTGCAACACACACAAGTCTTACAAGATGCATGGAGGTATTTATAAAGCATTGAGATTAGGGTTACACAATCATCAATAGTTATTATTGATTCCCAAAGGTTGCCCTATAATCAACAGCTAGATTTAATTCCTAAAATGTAAGGTCAATGGTCAAGAATCAACGGTCAAACTTGACCCCTTAAATTTATGGTCAATGATCAATATTGACTCATTGACTTTAGTTGACCTACCATTAATGGTTTTGACCAATAACTTCTATGCATCTCAATTACATTAAAACATCAAATCAACATGAACAGTAATGTAAGATGCTGTTGACAATAAATCCAACATTAGCCATCAAAGATGGGCTAAACAATCTCCCCTTTTGGATTTGTTGGCAACACATTAAATCCAACTTTCAGCCATTAAGCATAAGCATATCTCCCCATGAAACATGCGTCTCCCTTTTTGCATGTACCTGCACCTCCCCATTTTTCACTGCTTCTCCCCATTGACAATTTCTCACCCTTTATTCATCAAGCTACTCTTCCTTTTATTAATCAATATATACTCTCTTTGGATTTATGCAAATAACTCCCCCTTTGACAACAAATCCGAAGAATAATATAAGAAGGAAGGGGTGAGGGTGATAAGGACCATTTTAGGTCTCACACTGAAAGAGGGGTGAACTAGTGTGAGATTTGTGCTTTTTACAAATTAATTTGGATTTAACTTCTATGGCTTCTTAGAGCCTATGATCCAATTTTTATTTGTATCCTTTATGTGAGCATGACCGTACATAAAAAATCAATGCGCAAGCACCCAAGAACACAACAATTTTTATGTGGTTCATCCACAATGTGTAAGCTATGTCCACAGTGTGATAAGATCCCTCCTAAATCACATAATCTACTTTTGCTATCAAGGGATACAATAATATTGTGGAAGGATTAGTCCTTCACCACTTATGGAAGGACTACTCCTTAACCAGTTACAATAATCTCTCGATTAAGGCATTGATCTCCCGATCACTCCAAGGGTATCCCACCCTTTTTTAGCAAGTTTATCAAGCATTTATAATGAAAATCTTCTTGGAGAATGATCACTCAATGTATAGAGATTGCTACTGTAGAATATGGATCTTTTCTTTCCTTTGTTGTCGATGTTGTCTTATTTGCTGTTAGGGCTATCTACATGTGCTACTATTGTTTTCCACACTCATTACTACTATTGTCCACACACACTGTTGTTGCTATCTGCTTATGCTACTACTACTGTCTACATGTTCTCTACTTGTTATTTGCATGCGCTGTTGCTACTGTCCATGCATGCTGCTCTCACTAATTTGGTTGTTCGACACACTACACTTGCTAGTATAGCCTTTTGGACATGTTGTTGCTATTTGCACGTGTTGCGCCTAGTGACCATATATGCTACTGCTATTTACTCATGTCGCTGCTACTATCTGCTCACACCACTACTGCTGTCTACTGGTGCACCACTTGCTACTGCATGTTGGTTGCTAGTGCAAGACCCTTGTGTTGATACTTCACCTTTTGATGGATTTACAAGCTATTGCTGCCTCCTTTTGGTTTGTCTTCCTTAGCTACTTTGTTGGTTTGCTGACGTAGTTGCTACCATGGTGAGGGTTTGCTAGTGTGGCTGCTGCCTTGGTGACGATTTATTGGTGTCAATTGCTACCTTGGTCAAGGTTTGCAAATGTGGCTACTGTCGTAGTGGTGCTTGTTGGTATGGTTGCTATCTTGGTGAGGGTTTTGCTGGTGTGGTGGCTATCTACCTTGATCTCTTTCTTTTCCTCCTTTTCTAGCTATACCTTATTGCCTCTCCTTGGTGGCTACTGCACTGTCCTTGGCCAACAACCTTGCCTTCTTTCTTTCTTTCCTTGGCTAGCTGCCTTGCCCTCTTTCTTTTTCTCCTTAACTAGCTACCTTGCCTTTGTTATTCACTCAATTTTCTGCAACCCTTTTTTTTTTTATGGAAGACACTTAGGGTTATTTATAGAGCCCTGGGATTAGGGCTACACAATCATCAATGGTCATCGTTAATTCCCACATGTTGCCTTATAATTAACAACCAAATTTGAGTCCTAAAATTAGAGACAATGGTTAATATTGACCCCTAAAATTTAAGGTCACAATCAACATTGACTCTTTAATGCTAGGGTTCACATATCATCACCAATTTCTCCCAATGACCTCATTACTTCTCAACAGCATTCATAACATCAAATCAACATATATAACCATGTGAGATGGTGTTAACAGTAAATCCAACATTGGCCATCAAAGATGGGCTCAACAATCTCCCCTTTTGGATTTATTAGTAACACATTAAATCCAATAATGCACGTATAACAATTATCAACATGTACAACCCCCCCTTGCACATTGTCTTTCACAACTCCCCCTGAAACATGCCTCACCCTTAACTGGGTTTAGCTCCCCCTTTCTGCTTCTCCCTCTTGACACATTCTCCCCCTTTATTCATTAAGTTGCTCCCCTGTTTTATCAATATATACTCTCTTTGGATTTATGCAAAATATTTCCCCCTTAGCCTTTACGGGTTAAAGAATACCTTAACCTTTAAGGATTGGCTGAATGCATTAGGTCAACCTTAACTTCTAGAACACCTTTCTTGATAAATGTTCGATGAATATATCAATAACTTGCTCCATGGTAGGCACATACTCTAGCTTTACTTCATTTTTCTTCACCTTCTCTTTAATGAAGTGGTACTTGATTTCAATATGTTTAGTTCTAGAGTGTTGTATAAGATTCTTTGACAAATTGATGGCACTCTGGTTGTCACAAACAATCAGTAGTGGTAGGTGTATATCCTCCTTTATATATCTTTAAGAAGTAGTTTTGTGCACAACTGTTGAGTATAACCTTGAGTCGCAACCATATAGTAAGCCTCTATAGTACTTAGAGTCATTGAATTTTGCTTCTTGCTATGCTATGAAACACATCTACTACCCAAATAAAATACCCCACCAGATATTGGCCTTCTATCATCACATCTGCTATCTATTGGTGCACCACTTGCTGCTACATGTTGGTTACTGGTGCAGGACCCTTATGCTACTACTCCACCTCCTACTAGACTCATAGGCTGCTACTGCCTCCTTTTGGTTTGTCTTCTTTGGTTCCTTTGTTGGTTTGTTGGTGCGGCTACTGCCTTGGTGGTGTTTGTTAGTGTAGCTACTACCTTGGTAAGGGTTTGCTAGTGTGGCTGCTTTATTGGTGGTGTTTGCTAGTACAACTACTATCTTGATAAGGCTTTTACTGGTGTGGTTGGCTACTTCACCTTTTCTGTTAAGCCCATCTTTGATGGCTAATGTTGGATTTGTTGTCAACATCATAATGAGAATGCTATAGATGATGGGTGGAAGACTTCAATGGATGCAAAAGGTCCATTGCACATTCCAAAAGGCTTAATAACACAAACTAGAGCTTTAATGGATGCAAGAGGTCCATTGCACATTCTAAAAGGCCTAATAACTTGAGCTAGAGCTTCAATGGATGCAAGAGGTCCTTTGCACATTTCGGAAGGCCCTAATAACATGAGCTAGAGCCAAAAAGATTAAAGAAGCACTAAATGGGCTGATTAAGGGCATTTTGGCCAACCAAGTTTCAAATAGTACGAATTTAAGTTTGACAAAGAGTCCAAACCTAATTAATTTAATTGGAATACTTAATGGTCAAACTAGGTAATAGCATTCACTCCTAAATGGGAGTTCAATGTCTATGTTGGAATTTGTCCATAGTTAGGAATTCCTCCAAAATAAGGGTTTGTTCTAAGTAAGAACTTGTGTCCTTTTAGAATTGCTATCTCAACCTATAAATAGGCATCCCTTGTAAGCTCTGGAGAAGTAGACAACTTTGAGTGAAATAGAAAGCAAGGGTTTTTCTCCCTCTATTCTTTTAAGGACTAAAGAACATATCAAGAGCTACTTCTTCTTGAGGCATTTCAATTATCTCTCCCTATTCCTTTTTATATGGAGTGTGGCGCCCATATCCTTCTGAAATACCCTAGGTTCGTGTTCCTTTGAATGGTGGGTCTAGGGCTTGTATTATTAAACTTTGGTTTAGCTTTCCTGATTGTTCTTTGATTCCTTGTGTGTGTTGGGTCCCTAAGCCACGTCTTTTTGGGGTCTTCCACATCAATTTGTATCAAAGCTTGGTTTTAAATCAAGTTGAATTCACTCACTCTTCAATTTTCTACCTTGTAATTTATTTATTTCTGTTTAGTTTGTTTATTATGTGCATTACCATTCAAATGAACAAAACTATTTATTTGCAATTCTTCTCTCTTTGCTTGTTTGTATAAGCTCATAAACATGCAATTTTCAATTCCAATTCTTGTATCTAAGTATTTTATAGTTGTTTTGTGTTGAGAAAAAAAAAAGAAAAAAAGAAGGAAGAAGAACAAAAGAAAGAGAACATGAAATTCAAGTTATTGATAAGGTTAATAGTTTGGTCATATTGGCCATAATAATAATAAAGCTTTCTTGCTCAAGTCCAATTCTACCATCTATTTTCTTATTTTGTTACTCAAGTTTGTCCTCTAGGTTGTACTACCCCTATCTTGATTTTGTGAGTTTAGTTCATTAAATTCATTTGCCTTGACATCCTTTTTTCATTTTTTATTCCTTGTTCTCCAATTTGTTCAATTCTATGCTATTTATCTTATTCTGTTCAAAATCAATACCCTTGATTTATATTGTTTAGTTCTTTATAGAGCTGAAAGGGGAAATTCAAGTGGTAAAAGGTAAGAGTGAAAGTTCATATAAAGAAAAAGCCATAAAGAGTGTAAACACGAGGGAGTGTGACACCATCTTTTGAGTGACACATGTGAGGGAGTGTTCTGTAAGGTATCCAAATTATTTTGTGTAGAAGTAAGACTATGACGTCCAAAGACAAAGGTGCAGCTCAGGAGGGAGCTGGTGATGTGTCCTTCGTGATCAAACTATGCAACAATAATTTAAGCACATGAATACTAAATTTGATGATATGAGGGAGAGGATGGAGGAGCAAGCTAATACAATCCTAGAGTTGCAAAGGAGGCATGGGGAATATAAGGCTCCTAAAGCAAGAAGTCAGTTGAGATGTGCCTATGACCATGAAGATGATGTAGAAGATGAATTTGATGATCAAACTACTGCAGTTAAAACTGTTAACAATAGAAGGGATCAAAGAGAATTTTGGAGGCAAGGCACCTATGACCATAATTTGGGCAGTATTAAAATGACAATTCCTCCATTCCAAGGTAGGAATGATCCCAATGCATACCTAAAATGGGAGAAGAAGGTTGAATTGGTCTTTGACTGTCTAAAGTTCCCGACATCACCCTAAGATCTACTAGTTTGTGATACTGAGAGGGGGATGAATCAGTATCACCACAATTCACAAATATGTGAACAACTTTAACCTCTTCTTAAAAGTGAACTCTTTCTCAAATATGACTAAGGTTGATCTATTGCTGCCTACTAATCACAATAGTCCCCAAAGTCACCTTTCAGACACCTTGCCTATTAGGTCTTCGCTAGGTTATGGGTTGGCTAATACTTTTGCTACGTTCACACAACCCAATTCAAAACACATAATGTAAAACAAAGTAAGGACACACGAGATTTATGTGGTTCCGTCAACGTGACGTACATCCAGGGTGGTAAGGATTCTCCTTCTACCGTGACAATCCACTACTTGAGAATAATAGTTACAATGGATGTCTTAATCCTCTGCTCCTTTTACTATTGTAAATACTAAGCAAGTACAATACAAAGAGTGTCACTTACTGTGTCTACCCTTCTTCTAGCTTGTCTTGCCTCTATTGAATTGAATGGCTGCTTCACTACTAATAAGAAGTTCACTACAATGCTTTCCAACCTCTTTTGAGGAAATCTGGAAATACATTAAGTTCTTTCATTGCTTCGCTAATTTTCTTCTTTAGGTTGTCTCACATAGCTCCTGCTTTCACCATCTCACGGTCTCACCTGTCTCCTATTTCACGATCTCACTGTCTCACGACTTGCCTCACATTTCTAATTTAGGGTTATACGTCTCACAGCCTACCCTATGCTTTTGATCAGTCACGTCATCGCATGTTCTAGTCTCATGCCAACACACGTTCTGGTCTCATGTTTCAAATCTGCACCCACTTCACTGTTCTTAAGCCTCACAGATATCAGATTTGCTCTCGTTGTCCATTTCACGGTTCTCTCCTTATCGTGCTGTCCGTTTGTCTCACGCCATCACAAATCTATTGTTTGCTCTTTTGGTGGTGTCTCTTTCTTCATCCGTTTGATGGTGCTCTCCTTGCCATGTCATTCGTTTGTCTCACGTTGTCACAGATCTGCTGTCTACTCTTCCAGTGGTGTCTCTCACTTCGTCCGTTTCACAGTTCTCTTCTTGACATGTCATTTGTTTGTCTCACTTTTTTGGCCATCTCTCTCTCTCTATTCTACCAGTGGTATCCCTTTTGGGCATATCTCCTTTCCCCATTTGGCCGTCGGGCTTTTCCTCTCCTTCACTATCCACTCTGATTTTGCTGTATATGATTTTTTTCTCTTTTAAAACGACTTTGTCGTTTTGTTCTTCCAATCTTCTATCCATCCCCCTTCAGTTGTCTCGTATTCTCTCTCTTTTTCCCCTATTCTATCGACATTTTTCTTCCTTATTCTTTTGTATCGTGTTTTCACTTCTTTTTGGCCAATTTCTCTCGCTTGGATAGGTTCTCTCTCTTCTTGCCATGTACCTTCTCTTAGTATTTTGTGGTTTTGCCATTAAGGGTCGTGTTGTTTGGCCGATTGCCCTTCCATGTGGCTATACTTTCTCGTACACTTAAACCTACTTGACAACAATTAAAACCCATACAAGACTGTAGGAACAACAATCTCCCCCTCTGTAATTGTTGGTAACATTCGCAACAAAAATCATTATGCAGCAATTTCAACTCCCCCTAAATATGTACTCACTCTTTCTTAACAGCTCCCCATGCACTGTTGCTTCTCCCTCCCTTGCCAACCAATTACAAATCTGAAAAACTCACAAAGTAGAGATGGAGGATTCACCTAATTTTCAGGCTTGAGCAGGCATTTGCATAGATATACTCAATTTGTACTTTTTAAACAACTCATTTGTAGGTCTTGGAACCATCTCCTACGTTTCATTCTTCTCGATTTGACCCAGCTCCGCATTGATAGCTTTGACCCAGGCTTTGCCTTATGTAGCCTCTTCAAAAAATTTAGGTTTAATTTGTAATAGTAAAGTAGTAGCTCCCACAATTCTTCCTCTTATTGTAACTCCTGCTCATGGGTCACCTATGATCTGATTTCCTTGATGAGCACTGGTCCACATTTTCTTTGTCCTTCTTTCTTGCACAGTCTTAGTTGCAAGAGGATCTCTTTTTTCATCTTTAGACTCACTCTTCTCTGAGTCTGAACTTACTTCTTGTTCCTTTTCTTTAGGTTGGTCTGCTTCTTCATCTACATTGAAGTCAACTTCTTCATTTTCCTCAACTTCTCCATTTTTCATTGTTTTTAAGTTCTCATCTATTCTCACATCACTGGATGTGATCACTTTTCGTAGCTTACACAAGAAAACTCTATAACCTTTTGTCTTTGCTGACTATCCCACAAAGACGCCTTCATCAGACCTAGCATTGAACTTTCCCAAGTTTTGCTCCTTGTTCTTCACAAAACAAGGGCTGCTAAAAATTCTGAGATACTTGGCTGTTGTCTTCTTCCCACTCCATAGCTCATATGGAGTCTTATCAGTATTGGGCCTTAGTAAGATTCTATTTAGTAGATGTATAGCTATAAATATTGCTTCAATCCAAAACCTTGTGTGAAGCTTGGATTCCAGCAGTAGAGTTCTTGCCATTTCAACCACATCTCTATTTTTCCTTTCTACCACCCCATTTTGTTAAGGTGTTCTTGCTGCTGCCATTTGGTGATGAATTCCATGCTTCTTAAGGTAATCTTTAAAAGCTTTATTCGTAAATTTAGTGCCTTGATCTGACCTCAATACTTTGATCTTCCTTCCACTCTCATTTTTAGCCAACCTTCTGTATCTCTTGAAGCAATTCAGAACTTCTGACTTCTGTTTGAGGTGCATGATGCAGGTCCTTCTCGAATAATCATCAACAAACAAGATGAAGTACCTCGCACCATTCAACCCTTTTGTTCTCATCGGCCCACACAAATCAGTATGCACAATGTCAAGCACTACTTTAGAACTGAACTCTTTGGTCTTATTCTTCTTTCTGACATGTTTTCCTCTAGAGCATGCTGAGCAAACATACTCTCTCTCTCTCCTAAGGTCAAAAATGTCTCTGATTGCATGAGTAGTGGTCAACTTCCTCATGTTCTTCTATGTTAAGTATCCCAGCCTCCTATGTCATAGTTGATTTTCTTCTTCTTTTGTAAGTAAACAATTGTTTGTCTTGTCTTCATCAATCACATACAAATTTCTAGGTGTTCTCTTCCTAGCTACAACAGTATTGCCTTCTTTACTCTTTACCTAGCAACTTGTTTTTGTGAATATTACCTTATGGACTTCATTGCATAGTTGGCTAATAGATGCTAAATTATATCTGAGTCGTTCAACATGCAGAACATCTTTCAATTGTCTTTTTCCAATGTTTACTGACCCCTGACCATTTATGTTGAGTGAATCGTCATTGCCAAACTTGACTCTGCCTTCTCTTAACTTGTTTAGCTTTGACAATTTACTCTTGTCTCCCGTCATATGTGAAGTGCATCCACTGCTTATCCTTGTAGTCAGCTTTGAATGCAACTCCAACTATATTAGCCATCACCCTTTTAGCTTTATATTCCTTTTTTTAAACTAGGTAAAAGATAGCTTTCTCCTTCTTCTCAGCTTTGATTGCACCGCTTGTTTTCACTATGCCATTGACTGCCTTCTCTTGCTCAAGGAGAAGTGTCATGCATCTCTTGGCATTATGGCCATCCTGCCCACAACTTTCACACTGTTCCAAGTCTGCCAATATAGCAAACTTGTTCTTTGAAACCATTGGTTTGGGCTTCTACCAACACTCCTTGTCAGTGTGTCCTTACTTTTTATAGTATGTGCAAGAACTCACGACAAGTGTTCTCTTTTGAATTCTGAATTGACTCCCCATGTATGTAGCATTGTATCTTCTTAAGTTGGAGACATATACCAGCTTTCTCCACTAGCATTTACTTGCCTTACGACCCCAAACTCCACAATAAAGACAGTAACCTTGAAACTGACTCTTCTTGGGTCTAATCACAGCTTGTTTTCTTTTGTTCATTACTTGTTGTGTAGGCAACGTAGCTAGCATCTTTATTTGTGTGGCTTTCATTTCAGCCACCTTCTTCTCCTTCTTCTATTCAGCCATTGCCCTTGGTTGCCTAACTTTCTTTTCTTTTTGAGACATAGTAGGTATAGGTTGCTGCTTTTTAACCACATACATCATTTTTAGCCCTGAATTTGGTTTGATAACTGTCTTCCCTTCTTTAGTTATCTTCTCCTATGTCACAACCTTCTCTTTCAACTTCTGTGGCAAAGTCTCAATCTTTTTATCTCTTGTAGAGCTTGTTTCTCCTACCACTTCAAACTTTTACAAGTTCTCCTCACTCTTTTTGAGTTGTTGCTAAAGTCTCAACAACTCTATCTCCATTTCTTCAATTGTTGAAGTCCTTGAGCCAAGATTTATAGTAAGGTCTTCATATATTTTGATCTGTTTATCAAATCTTCTCTTCAAGTCAATATATTTAGCCCTTACTTCATTTTTTTGACTTTCTACTTCCTTAGACTTTGCTTCAACTTGTTTTATGTGAGCCTCCAACCTTCTTATGGTTCGCCCCCTTCTGATTATCTCCTTTGAAGCTACTTCTAACTCAGCTTCAAGATCTGGTTCTTGTTCATCAACCTCCTCTTCCTCTTTAGAGGTTGAACTACCACCTTGAGCTGATGCCATAAAGGCATGCTCATCTGATGAGTCTTCATCTTCCACTTCATCAGCTTTTTTTGTTTGACTCACTTAACTCTTGAATGTGCCTCTCTTCTTCTTCTGTGGGTTAGCAGTCGTCTTGTTGGACTTCTTTGATTTAAATGATGGTGTTCTCCATTTCGACTTTGGCTCATCATCACCATCCTTAACTTCATCATCAAGTTTCACTTTGCAATAAGAAGCAAAGTGTCCAATTTGCCACAATGATAACATCTTAAGGACGACTGTCCTTTTCCCTTTATATACCCCTTTTTGAACTTCCTTGTGAAGTATGCCAACACTTCATCTTCACTTTCTTCCTCATCATCATCATCATCCTCACTGGATGATTTTACCTTCAAGTGTTTCATATCTTTGACCTTTGATACCTTTGACATTGAGGAGCTCTCAATTGACTTTATTCTCATCTTATATGCAATAAGATTGCACTGGAGATCATGCAGAGACATAGAATTGAGATCTCTACTCTCCTCTATGGCTACCACCTTTGAGGCAAACCTCTCAGGCAGAATTCTCAAAATTTTCTTCACAATAGATGAGTCCTTCTTGTTCTTCCCATGATTTCTAAAATCATTTACAACATCAATAACCCTAGTGAAGAACTTTTGGACTGTCTCATTTTTCTACGTTTTGAGAGATTTGCAATAGACGTTTTGCTATCACCTTCATAGACTTTTTGTAGTTTGTCCCATATCTCCTTAGCAGATTTGCAATCCATAACTTTAGCATATTCAGCATCTGTCAATGCTGAAATGATGATGTTTGAGGCCTTCCCATTTATCTCAAACTGCCTTACTTCCTCTAGGGTTGGATCTTACCTTCTTCTAGGGCCACAAAACCCTCATGTACGGCTTTCACCATGTTCATGCCCATGTTTGCAAATACCACCTGCATTCTCTCTCTCCATATATGATAGTTGGTTCCATTAAAAATTGGAACCTTCTTACAATAAGTAGTACTGGTGCTGGTACCAACATCCATTTCTCAGTATTCTAAATAAGTTAAAACTTTTGAAACCCTTCAAACTAGTATACCAAACTTTTGACATCACCCTTGGATCTACTAGTTTCAAATATTGAGAGGGGGGGTGAATCAGTATCACCACAATTCGCAGATATGTGAACAACTTCAACCTCTTCTTAAAAGTGAACTCTTTCTTATATTCGACTAAGGTAGATCTATTGCTACCTATTGATCACAATAGTCCCCAAAGTCACCTTTCAAACACTTTGCCTATTAGGTCTTCATTAGGTTATGAGTTGGCTGATACTTTTATTGCGTTCACACAACTCAATTCACAACACATAACATAAAACAAAGTAAGGACACATGAGAATTACGTGGTTCTGTCAATGTAATATACCTATAAATTTTTGTATTGCTTTCGATCAACCATGTTGCCTTCTTTATCCTTGCTTAACTTTGTTTCAACCATGATAGGAGTGCTTACTTCTTTAAAGTTCTCCATCCCAAACCTTCTTAACAACTCACAAGCATACCTTTCTTGGGAAAGAAAAATTCTAGCCTCAGTTTGTAATACTTATAATCTTAAGAAGAATTTCATTTCACCAAGCCTATACATCTCAAGCTTCTTTTTCATTTGCTTGTTAAAGGGAGCATGCAAGACCTTTTTTTCTGCAACAACGATTATGTCATCAACATAAACCACAACAATTAACTAGCCCTAGTTGTCTTCCTTTACATACAAGTTGCTGTCCACATTCCCTTTTCTGAACTTCATGTTCTTAAGGCATGTATCCAGCTTGGAATACTATGCTCATGGAGCTTGCTTTAAGTCATATAAAGCCTTATTTAATCTACACACACTTGACCCATCCTGATCAGGTATAAAACTGAAGTTCTCAACTTTATCCTAAGATCTACTAGTCTATAATACTGAGAGGGGAGGTGAATCATTATTACCTGTTTTCTAATTGGTAGGTGAGCAACTTCAAACTCTTCTCAGAAATGAACTTTTTCTTAGATTCAACTAAGGTAGACTAATTGTTACCTGCTAATCATAATAGTCCCCGAAGTTACCTTTCAGACACCTTGCCTATTAAATGGATTGATTGTTCTTGGTTATGTCTTCTTTTAGGTTATGGGTTTGATGATTCTTTAGCGGGTTCACAACTCAATTCAAAACACAAAATGCAAATTCAAAGCAAGGACATAGAGATTTACGTGGATCTGCCCATGAGACATACTCCATGGTGGTAGAGATTTTTCCTCTACCAAGACAATCCACTATGCTTGAGAATACTAGTGTGGTATCCCTTATGATTACAGTGGATGTCTTAATCTTCTATGCCTTTCACTATTACATATATAAAGCAATCACAATACAAAGAGTGTCACTTACTGTGTCTACCCTTCTTCTAGCTTGTCTTGCCTCTGTTTAAGTTGAATAGACTGCTTCACTACCGCTTGGAAGATCACCAAAACACTCTCTAAGCTCTCTTAAAGAAATCTGAAAAATTCATTGAGTTCTCTCAAATACTTCACCAAATTTCTTCTCTAGATTGTCTCACACGCCCACTTCAAAAGATAAGTCTTGGTTTATATACTGCCCTCTATGGTTTATATAATTGCAAATAAATAGATTTGTACATTTGAGATAGGTCTACTATTCTCTATGCCAAACTTTTTCAACATCTCTTTGGCATATTTTGTCTAAAAAATAAAAATACCTTCTTCACATTGTTTTATCTATAATCCAAGAAAGTAAGTCATTTCTCCAATCAATGACATCTCAAATTCCTCACTCATCTTCTATACAAATTCTTGGCATAGCTCAAAGTGATCACCTCCAAAGATGATATCATTTACATATACTATGGTTATCAGCTAGCCTTTCTCTAAGTTAAACACATATAGGTTATTATCAACTGTTCCTCTTCTAAAGTTCAACCTTCTCAAATATGCATCCAACCTACTGTACCATGCTCTTTGGGCTTGTTTAAGGCTATACAAGGCTTTCTTTAACTTTCACACATGTGTCTCATCCTCATTGATTTGTACTCCATCTTGTTGTTCAATATACACTTCTTCTTTCTGGAACCCATTCAAAAAGGTTGATTTCACATTCATCTGATAAACATTATACCTCTTATGTGCTACCAAAGCTAATAACATTCTAATAGTTTCCAACCTTAATACTAGTGCAAAAGTTTCATTAACATCTACTCCTTTTATCCGAGTGTAGCCTTTGCAAACTGACCTAGCCTTGTTCCTCACCACCTTGCCATCTTCATTTTGTTTATTTCTAAACACCCATTTTTATTTCTTAACATTCTTGTTATTCGGTCTTAGAACCAGCTCCCATGTATCATTCTTCTCGATTTGATCTAACTCCTTATTTATAGCTTTTTAAAAAATTTAGGTTCAACTTGTGAGAGTAAAGCAATGGCTTATTATAACTCCTGCTGATGGGTCACCTATGATCTGATTTTCTTGATGAACACTAGTCCAAGTTTTCTTTTTCTTTCTTTCTTGTATAGTCTTAGTTGCAAGAGGATCTCTTTCTTTATCTTTAGACCCACTCTTCTCTAAGTCTAAACTTCTTTCCCTTTTTCTTCATACTTGTCTGATTCTTCATCTATCTTGAAGTTATCTTATTCACTATCCTCAGCTTCTCCATTTTGCATTGTTTTCCAATTTTCATCTATTCTCACATCACTAGAAGTAATCATTTTTCCCAGTTTATATAGGAAATCTCTGTAACCTTTTGTCTTTGCTTAGTATCCCACAAAGATGCCTTCATCTGACCTAGCATGGAATTTTCCCAAGTTTTGCTCCTTGTTCTTCACAAAACATAGGCTGTCAAAGATTTTGAGATACTTGGCTATTGTCTTCTTCCCACTCCATAGCTCATATGGAGTCTTATCAATATTAGGCCTTAGTAAGACTCTTTTCAATAGGTGTATGGCTGTAAATGTTGCTTTTGTCCAAAATCTTATGTGAAGCTTGGATTTCAACAGTAGAGTTCTTGTCATTTCAACCACAGCTCTATTTTTCCTCTTTACCACCCCCTTCTGTTGAAGTGTTCTTGCTGCTGCCATTTGAAGGTGAATTCCATGCTTCTCAAGGTAATCTTCAAAAGCTTCATTTGTGAATTTAGTGCCTTGATCTGACCTCAATACTTTGATCTTCTTTCCACTCTCTTTTTCAGCCAATCTTCTGCATCTCTTGAAGCATTTCAAAACTTCTGACTTGTGTTTGAGGTGCATGATGTAGGTCATTTTGAAATAATCATCAACAAACAAGATGAAGTACCTCTCACCATTTAACCCTTTTGTTCTCATCGGCCCACACAAATTAGTATGTACAATGTCAAGCACTGCTTCAGAACTAAACTCTTTGGTCTTATACTCCTTTCTATCATGTTTTGCTTTAGAGCATGTTGAGCAAACATACTCTCTCTCTCTCTCTTGAGGTTAGGAATTTCTCTAATTGCATGAGTAGTGGTCAGCTTCCTCATGTTCTTCTGTGTTGAGTCCTATGCTAGAGTTAATTTTCTTCTTTTGTAAGTAAATAGTTGTTTGCCTTGTCCTCATCAATCACATATAAATTTCTAGTTGTTCTCTTCTTGACAACAACAATATTGCCTTCTGTACTCTTTACTTGACAACCTGTTTTTGTGAATATCACTTCATGGTCTTCATTGCATAGTTGGCTGATAGATGCTAGATTATATTTGTGTCCTTCAACATGCAAAACATCTTTCAGCTTTCCTTTTCCAATATTTACTGACCCCTAACCACTGATGTTGAGTGAATCATCATTTCCAAACTTGACTCTACCTTCTCTTGACTTGTTCAGCTTTGATAATTTACTCTTGTCACTTGTCATGTGTGAAGTGCATCCAAGAAGTTGAATGAAAATCCTACTGTTGATGAATCTAATCTCTAGGTGAAATAAAAGGAGTTTGAAGCAAAAGAGGAGGAGTACTTGAAAAGGATTTTCCTTGAGGTAGAGCAAGGTATGATACACGAAGATCTTGGCATTAAGGTGATTGCACAAGAGTAAGAGGTGTTAATTTTGCAAGCCAAGCTCCACAAGCTCGATTCAAAGCTAAAGAAGTATGAAGAAAGCTTTATGCAGGCCATAAAAGTGAAAGGAGAGTCATCATCAGCAAATGCTATCAAGGATGATGCTACCATAAAGTTAAATAAGTATCTAAGCAATCAATGACCTCATTCCATGGGGAAGAAAGGACTTAGCTACATTAAAAAGTTGAGTGAGATGGTTGAAGAAAAGAAGAAAATTGTATTTGTGCCTGAAAGCAACACAATGACGGGATGGAGAAGAAAGACCAACCTAAGTTAAAATGGGTTTGGAAAGACATGCTGGAGACTCCCATCCACATGACACAAATTGTGAAAGATGGAGAGAAAGTTGCAACACCAGTTGCTAAATATAGGAGACGTAGAGTTGGTGAAAAAGGAAAATCCAGATTCAAAGGATTTTGCTAAAGCTGTGGTAAGTATGGGCACAAGGCTAATGCTTGTTGGAATACTTGGCCTATAATAAAGAGGAATGTGAGGCAAGAGCCTATGGGGAGATTCTATCAAGAAAGGAGATAGTCTCAAGTGGAAAGAAGTCATATTCCATTAAGGAACAAATTTGATGTGTTGGAAGAAATCTATGGAAGATGTGAAAAGGTTGGACACATTGTTGAGGATTGCTTGACATTATTGCCTAATCAAAGAGTGCAAAGAAGAATACCTACACATACTTCCACATTCGACCAAAGAAGAAGAAGAGGAAGAGAAATGTCTATAGTTGTGGAAGTAGCCTTAAAAGCTTCCAAGGAAGAAAAGTCATGGATATAGTGTCTGTTCTTCATATATAATAGGAGACTCCAACATGTTCAAGAAAGTAGTAAAATATGATAGAGGATTAGTCAAATTTGGCAATAATGGTGCCTTAAAGATTAAAGATTAAATAAGATAAAGATCGGTGTAAGTGGTTAGTTAAGGCATAGTCCTCCCATAAGTGGTTAAGGAGTGATCCTTCCATAACATTGTTATATCCCTTGATGGCAAGAGTGGATTATATGATTTAGGAGTGATCCTATCACACTGTGGACATAGCTCACACATTGTGGGTGAACCATATAAAAATTATTGTGTGTTTTTGGGTGCTTGCTCATGCACATTAATTTTTTGTTTGTACAATTATGCTCACATAAAGGAGAAAAATAAAATATTGGATCATCGACTCTAACAACTCACAGAGGTTAAATCCAGATCAATTTGTTAAAAGAGGATATCTCACATTGATTCATCCCCTCCCTCAATGTGAGGCCTAAAATGGTCCTTATCAATCTGCATGTGCACAAGCTATTGTCGCTGCCTGTATATTCTGCTATTGTTATCTATATGTGTTGTTGCTACTAAGATCGCAAGCTACTGGACTCAAAATGTTTGTTAGAGTTGCTACAACTGCTAGGGTGCCTATTGGAGTTATTGTAATTGCTACTGGTATTGCACTTGCTATAGATTATTAGATTGCCTGCTGCTGGTATTACACTTGCTGGACGTGTTGCTGGGGCTGGTATACCCTCCTGAACATGTTGCTGGTGCAGGAACCTTCTGCTAGTGCTTTTGGTGCAAGGATACCTCCTGGACATGCTATAAGTGTAGGGATGTGCTACTGGTGTAAGGACGTTCTGGTTTGCTACTAGTTGTCGGACCTGCAATCTATAGGTTGTGATTTTGGTTGAAAGTTTTGCTTGTACCTTTTGTTGGCTTGTCTCCCTTATTGCTAGAACCTACTGGTGGCTACTAACCTTGTTGGTTTTTCTCCCTTGCTGTAGGATCTATAGGTGGTTGTTGACCTTGTTGGCTTGTCTCCCTTGCTGCAAGATTTATATGTGGTTGCTGACTTTACTAGTTTGCCTCCCTTGCTATCGAACTTACTACAATTGGCCTTGTGATGGCCAACTACTGTCTCTTTGGTGGCTACCTCTCTCTTTGCCATTCATCTCTCCCTATGGTTGCCATTAGGTTTGTCATTCTTTCTCAAAAATTTGTAGCAAACGTTCTTTCTTGTAGCCCACACAAGTCTTGCAAGATGCATGGAGGTATTTATAAAGCATTAAGATTAGGGTTACACAATCATCAATGGTCATCATTAATTCCTAAAGGTTGCCTTACAATCAATAGCTAAATTTGATTCCTAAATTTTAGAGTTAATGGTCAAGGATTAATGGTCAACCTTAACCCATAAAATTTAGGGTCAACGATTAATATTAACTCATTAACTTTAATTGACCTACCATCAATGATTTTGACCAATGATTTCTATGCATCTTAATTACATTCAAAACATCAAATCAACTTGAACAACAATGTGAGATACTGTTGACAACAAATTCAACATTAGCCATCAAAGATTGGCTCAACAAAGGTTATTTCTAAAAATTTCAAAGATTTTCCTTTTCCATTGAATTCTTTTATTTGTACTTTTAAAGTAGAAATTTTTGGTATAAGCTCTTTATTGGTGGTATCTTTCTTTAAAAAAGATGCTTTATAATTTTGACTTTTAAACATTACAAATATTTCTCTAATTATTCTCATTTTTTTTCTAGATTTGGAATTTTATTAATAAGATCCAGACTCAAATTACTTTCTATTATTAATACTAATAAATCCAAATCCATGAGAAAGATAGTTACAAAATGGCCTTCATATTGCCTTTTAGGCATTATGGATGGAATGTTTTGCCTTTCAGATTAAAAAATGCTCTACCTGAATTTCAAAAGATTATGATTGAAATATTCAATGCTTTACAACATTTATGGTTGTTTATATTGATGATGTATTAGTATTTTTTTAATACCATTGAGCAACATTTTAAACATGTGCATTTATTCCTTAATGCCATGAAAAAAGCTGGTTTAGCCACTTTAGCTAAAAAGTTGAAGTTATTTCAAACTAAGATTCGTTTCCTTGGTCACTTCATTGAAAATAGTCCAATCACTCCCATAAATAAAGCAATTGAATTCACCCAAAAATTCTTTGATGATATTAGGGACAAAAATTAGTTGCATAGATTTTTGAAAAGTTTGAACTATATTTCTAATTTTTATTAGGATTTAGATTATGCTTTTAAACCCTTATTTGACCTTTAGAGAAAGAATCCTTTTGAGTGGACAAATAAACATACTCAAGTTATGAGAAAGGTTAAAGAAAGAGCTAAAGAGCTCATTTGTTTGACTATACCCCATCCAGATGTTTTTAAGATTGTTAAAATAGATGCCTCTGACAAGGGTTATGTGGCAAACTTAAGCAATGCCTTAATTCCAAAGAACAACTCTTTCAATTTATTTTTGTTATGAGGATTGTTGTAGGTCTCACACTAAGAGGAGGGGTGAATCAATGTTAGTTATCTTCTTTTTACAAATTGATCTAGATTTAACCTCTATAGCTTGTTAGAATTAATGATCTAATTTTTAATTTTCTCCTTTATGCGAGTGTGACTGTACAAATAAAAATTAATGTGATAGGATCACTCACAATGTGTGAGCTATGTCCAATTTTTAATCACACAATCCACTCTTGTTATCAAGGGATATAATTTGGTTATGGAAGGATCACTCCTTGACCATTTGTGGAAGGATCACTCCTTAACCACTTATAATGACCTTCTAATCAAGGAGTTGATTTCCTAATCACTCCAAGGGTATTTCACCTTGTTTTTCAACAAATCTATTAAATGTCTATAGAAAAACCTTTCCTGGATAATAATCACTTAATGTGTACGTGCTAGAACAAAATATAAATCTTCTCCTTCCTTCACTAAAGGTGTTGTCTCACCTGTTGCTAGTGCTGTCCACATGCGCTACTGCTGCCGTTGCTGTTGTCCACATGCTTTGCTAATGCTGTCTGTATATGCTACCACTATTGTCTACATGCACTACTAATGCTATTCATACGCACTACCCCATTTATCTGCTGCTATCTACGTGTGTTGTTAATGCTATCTACATGCGCTATCGTTGCTACTTGCTATCCACATGCGCTCTGTTGGTGCTCTTTACTCTTGCTATCCACGCTATCAATGTCTACTGCCCTTGCTCTCTGTGCCCACTGTGTACCCACACTGTCTGCATGCTGTCCGCTTATGTAGTTAATACTGTTCGTTTGTGCTACCACATTTGCCTATTGTTCACACATGTTATGCCTACTATCTGCATGCACTGTGCTCTCTGTCCTCACAAGTTGTGCCTACTGTTTGTCATGCTATACCTGTTGTCCGCCACACACACTATGCTCGCTATTTACACAATCTATACCTGCTATCCGCATAAGCTGTGCCGACTGTTCGTGGTCTCTGCACCTATTGTTTGCACACACTATTCCTACTATTTGCACGTGTTACTCCTGCTATCAGCTCGCACTGCTACTGCTGTCCGTCTGTGTTGTTGTTGCTTTCTCACACCGCTACTGCTCTCTCCTTACGTTGCAGCAATTTTCTCACGCCATGGCTGCTCTCCTCGGGCATTGTAATTGTTTTCTCGTGTTGCTGCTGCTATCCCTGTGCACTGCAACTATCTTCTCGCATTGCTGTTGCTATCCCCACACACTGCAGCTATCTTTTCGCACCACTGCTGGTTTGCTGGTTGATTCCTCTATACTTTCTACTGGTGGCTACTAATTCCCAAACCTGCTACTGCACATTTTGATTTTTTACTTGATTCCTGGGAATGCTTCTACTGCTGGGAAGCCTCCTAAGGTGCTGCTGGTGTTGGTATACCCTCCTAGACATGCAAGGACACCCTTGGATGAGATACCGTTGGAGTCATTATCTCACCCTTACATCTTTTCAACAATCATCATTGATCTTTATGTCACTAAACCATTCAAAAGATGCAAGGAAAGTTAATCAAGATCAATGACTACAATTTTTGATAAACTTTAGTGGATTAAGATTGCCAAAGGTGCATTGATTTATGTGTTGCAATGAAAATAATGTTTATTATACACAAGAAAGTTAATTGCATGATTATTTTGTATGAATGAGTGCTTATAATTAAAGAAGAAGCCTTATCAATAAGAAATGAAGTGGCAACTTCATTTTTAAAAATTAAATCATTCAATCCTTGTTAGAAAATCTAATGAAGATTAATTACTCCTTTGTTTCATAATTCAAAGGATTTATAGTGAAAAAGGACTACCTAAGGTGTATTGACTTACTTGTGATACTAAATCTAACTTTTGGTGTAGTCATAAAAGTTAAGATATGATCATTTTATGTGAATAAGTCCTTTTAGATAAGTCTTGTTAGCAAAAAATGAAGTTACAATCTCATCTTTCAAGCAATTAATGATTTAAACCATGTAAGAAAAGGCTAATCAAAATTAATGACTCCCTTGTTTAGTAGAATTCAAAGAATTTAGACTATCAAATGTGTATTAAGTGTAGATTGTAAAGAATTTAATGGTTAGTGCAAATACAAAGTTTAGTTGCAATATTATTTTATGTGAATGAGTCCCTATAACAAAAGGAGAAGCCTTCATTAGAAGAAATAATGTGACTACTAAATCTTTCAAGCAACAAACCATCCAAAGCATGTATCATAAGCTACTCAAGACCAATCACTTCAATGTTGGATGGATCTTAATGTGTTCAAACCACCATAAGTGTTTTGGCATGGCTTTGACAATGAATCTAAAGTTTTATGGAACCACAAATTATTTTTATGGTGATTTTACTTAAATGATCCTTTGTAACATATAAAGAAAACTTATTAGCATGAAATGAAGTGACAATTTTAGCTTTTATGCAATGAATCATTCAATCTATATAAAAAAAACTAATTAAAAATAATGACTCCTACATTTGACTAACTTCAAAGGATGCAAACTACCATAAGTGTACTAGTATCCTCTTATAATGAATTTAAAGTTTATGTAACTACAAAAATTAATTTCATGGTGATTTTATTTTAGGTGAATGTTGCAAAGGATGAAGAAGACTTATTAGCATATTTTAGGTAAAGAACCATTTAAACCATGCAAGAAAAACTAATTAAAATCAATGACACTTATGTTTGATGCCCTTCACTTTAATGGATTTAGACTATTAAAAATGTATTAACCAACTTGTCACTTTAAATCAAACATCGAAGTAATCACAAAAGTTAATTCATGATCATTTTATTGTGCAATTATAAACTCTCTATATATATTCATTATATTTATTGTACTTATGCAATAATGGATAGATTCTAGATAATTTTTGAATTTTTTTCTAAATGCGACATTTATTGGAGTAATATCCAATTTTTCCACACTTATAGTAGACAATTGTCTTTTTCTTCTTTATAGGTTTTGTTAACCTATACCTTTTGCATTTATCTTTTTTTTTTCTTTTGCCTTTGATAAAAGGCTTTACTAGCCTTTTAATAAAAGACATATTTTTCTTTTTCTTTGAAGGATATCTTATGAGCGAATAACCCATATGTTCATAGAAATCACCTAAGGCTTTCATTCCTTAAGGTTTCTCCTTTGTAATTGCTTAAGTAACTTAATTTAGTTACATAGTTTTATACCTTTGACAACCACTTTGGCTACCAATTCCATATATTGATCACATTTAATGATCACTAAGTGAAAGGCTTTAAGCCTTATTTAATTTTTTCTATGAATAGGGTAGGTAACCCTAAAATAAATTTTCCTTTCAAAAATCATTTTGACTATCTTCTTTAATGAAGACTTTAAAAAGAAAAAAACATTTTTATACCACTTAAAGTGGGCTAGATTGGGACATTTTAGATTTATTAATTGCTTGTATTTTTTTATCTAGCAATAAAGTGGTAGTTCTAATGTAATGATTAATCATAGTATAAACTAATTTGGTATAAGCTCAATCACAAGTACCTAAATAACCCATTCCTTTTTAGATGGGTCTAATAATCACTAATCTTATTTCAATCAAGATTTGTTAATAATAAAATTGATCCTTTATACTAAGACAAGGATACATATCATCTTTAATATGAAATCTTATAACCTTATAAGGTTTTAGGTTAGCATATTTGTTTTTAAGTTAACCCCTTATTTATTACTTGCACATAAGCATCTTCAAATAAAGGATTCAAATCCTTAGATTTTAAGGAAGATTTGGCTTCTTTTTTGTTGGTGAAATAACCAACTTGGTTGGGGTCATGAGTTAGAAAATTGGATTAACCTCTAATAAACTCAATATCAAAATTAAAAATAGATAAAATGCCTTGATATTTTGCAAAGAAAGTCTTTACATCTTTGGTTAAAACTTCTTTTATTGCTTAGTAATCTCTTCTTAACAAAAACTTTCAAACTTTTGTATATAGAGTACTATAGAAAAACTAATGAAAATCAATGACTCCTATGTTTAATGCACTTCAAAGGATTTAGACTACTATAGGTGCATAAGCATCTTTTCATAATGAATCTAATGTTTTGTATAACTACAAAAATCAACTTCATGATAATTTTATTTTATATGAATGAGCCTTTGCAATAGATAAAGAAGACTTATTAGCATGAAATGAAATAATAGTCTTATCTTTTAGGCAATGAACCATTCAAATCATCTAAGAAAAGCTAATTAAAATCAAAGACACCTATGTTTGATGCACTTCACTTCACTAGTTTTAGACTAACAAAAATGTATTGGCCCACTTATCACCTTAAATCTAACAAATTTAATTTCATAATTATTTTCTGTGAATGAGTTTGAAGTTCCTAACGTCGCCCTCAGATCTATTAATCTATGATACTGAGAAGGGGGTGAATCAGTATCACATCCCTTAAAAACACACTCTGATAATTTAAGCCAAAGTATTCTACTTATTTAATACTTTAGCTCTTGTTAATACGCAGGTATGTGAACAACTTCAAACTCTTCTCAAAAGCGAACTCTTTCTCAGATTCAATTAAGGTAAATCTATTGCTACTAATCATAATAATTTCCAAAGTCACCTTTCAGACACCTTGCCTATTAGATAGATTGGATGTTCTTAATTAGGTCTTCTTTAGGTTATGGGTTTAATGATACTTTAGTTGCGTTCTTAACTCAATACAAAACACAGAATGTAAATCAAAGTAAGGACACAAGAGATTTACTTGGTTTCGTCAATGTGACGTACATTTATGGTGGTAGGGACTCTTCCTCTACCGAGACAATTCACTATACTTGAGCATACCAATATGGTACTCCCAATGTTCACAATGTAGTTACAATGGATGTCTTAATCCTCTGTTCCTTTTACTATTGCAAATTCAAAGCAAGTACAATGCAAAGAGTGTCACTTACTATGTCTACCCTTCTTCTAACTTGTCTTGCCTCTATTGAATTGAATAGGCTGCTTCACTGCCGCTTAGAAGCCCATCATAACACTCTCAAACCACTATTGAAGAAATCTAGAAATATGTTGAGTTCTTTCCAATGCTTCACCGAATTCCTTCTCTAGGTTGTTTCACACAACTCCTGCTTTCACCGTCTCACAGCTTCACAGCTTGCACTCACGCTTCTGGTTTGCCATTTCATGTCTCACGACCTGTCGCACGCTTTTGATCAGTCACACCGTTGCACATTCTGGTCTCACACCATCACATGTTCTGGTCTCTCACCGATGCACATTCTGATCTCACATCGATACATGTTCTAGTCTTACACCATCACATGTTCTAGTCTCATGCCGTTGCACGTTCTTAGATCTACTGTCTTCTTTGATTTCTTTTCTTATGGTGATGTGTTTCTGGTTTTCTCTCCCAGTGGTGTCACAAATCTGATTTCTTCTCTTGCAGGTGGTGCGTTTCTGGTTTGCTCTCTTGGTGGTGTAGTTCCTGTTTGCTCTCTTGATGGTCTAGTTTTCCATTTTTGCTCTCCCGATGGTCTATCTCTCTCTTACGGTGGTGGCTCTTCATTTAAGATGGTGGCTCTTCGTTTTCAGTGGTGGCTTTTCTTTTGCTGTATCTCGTTTTCTCTCTTTCTACCATCCAGTTGTTCACTCTTTTCCTTTGTCGTCCACTCTTCTTCGGCCGTCTCGTGTTTTCTCCCTTTCCTTTGTCGTTTGCTCTTCGTTTTGCCATCTAGTTCCCCTTTTGTGGTATCTAATTTGCTCTCTTTTCTACCGATGGTGTAGGGTTACCGTGTGGTTTTACTTCCTTGTCCCTCCATGTAGCTTCAAATTACTTTCCTGCCATGTAGTTTCAAATTACTCTCTTGCCCCTCCATGTGGCTTTACTTTCTTGCACACTTAAATCTAGTTAACAACAATATTACAACCCATACAAGACTATGGGAACAACAAAGTTCTTTAAGTGAAAAGACTAGCTTTGTTTAGCAAGAAATGAATAGGTTGTCTCATCTTTGGGACAATAAACCACTTTACTAATCATGTAAGCAAAGTTAATTAAGATAAATGACTTTTATGTTTAATGCACTTTAATGTATTTAGACAACTGAAGTTGTATTGATGTGGATTTGTTATTAAATGTAAGGTTTAGTGTAGACATAAAAGTTGATTTTATGATCACTTTATATAAAAAGTCCTTTCAATTAAAGGACCAGCCTTATTGCACAAAAAATGAATAGACAATCTCATCAATCAAGTAGTGAGCTATTCAAACTATTTAAGAAAACCTAATTAAGATGAATTTTGCCTACATTTGATGGACTTCAATAGATTTTGACTACTAAATGCATGTTAATATGCTAGTTCCATTGAATATAATGTTTGGTGAATACACAAAATTTTATTTCATGATCATTTTTGGTAAATGAATACTTGTTGCATAAGGAGAAGCCTTTTCTTTTCTTTTCTTTTTATTTGCAATAAATGAAGTGATATTCTGATTTTTTTACATGTAAAACATTTAAACTATATAAGAAAATTTAATTAAGATTAATGAATCCTATGTCTTTCTTCCATGATTTGAACGATTTAATGTATGAAAGATGAGACTGTTACTTCATTTCTTGCTCGCAAGTCTTCTCTATTCATTATAAGGAGACATTCACACCAAATGATCTTAAAATTAACTTTTGTGTCATAGTAAATACACCATAATTACTATAAATCACTCAAGTGACAAACTTGTAATAAGGTTGAATCTATAGAGATTGAGTTTTGATTAATTAGTTAACTAATAATCTTGGTCTTATTGAGTTTAAGCAAATAAGAGAGCAAAAGGAGAGGTATTTGATTTTTTTTTAACTAAAAAAAAAAAAAAAAATAGAAAGCTAATCGCAAATAAAATCAATAAATAACCACTCCTTTAGCAATAAGGATATTTTACACCATTAGATTTCTGCATTGATGATTGACATTAAAGATTATCAATTTTTTAATTGAATATTTGGCCTATAATAATGACAAGTCTATTGTTCTAAATGTTTTCTCAGTTTGTTGTTAATTGAACCAAGTTCTTCAATTAATCTTTTATCAATTAAACTATATGGACAAGCACTCCAAATATAATTTATTGATAGCATTAAGGAAAATTGGCCAATCTAAACAACAAATTTACAAGATGATATGTTTAAGTTTAGACCATGTTCTCCATAAAAATTAGAAAAATACTAAGTGTTAGAATTATTAAGCCATTATGCATATGAATTCTAAACTAGCATTAAATCATAAAGTATAATTGTTTAGTATGCATCTTAGTAATTAAACAATATAAATGTAAACAATAATTATAATAGAAGAACATGAAAATTCAAAGTAATAAATTGTATTATAAATGAAATATAGCAAATCTCACAGTATTTCCTTCAATGAATTTAATTCTCATAATTGAAAATAAAACCCTAGCCTTCCATTATAGAAAAGTGCATAAGAAATAATGAAAAGAGAGGTTTGTCTATGTCTCTCTTTTTAGTACTGTAACATGTTTATTTATGACTATACAGGGTAACAAAAATAACCCAAAGAAAGATGGGCACTTCCTTTTTAGAACCAACTTTGCCTATTTGGCGAGTAACTCCTATTTAATGACTATTTGGTGAGTAATATTAGCATCATTTTATTGTCTTTGGTATGTTATTACTTGATAAAACATATGAGAAGTTGATCAATTTGAGATGTCTTGATTTAGTTGACTTTAAGTGGCATAGGGGTGTATTCTTTTAAAAATTTTTACTCAAGAAGATACTCCAAATGATTTTTGAAAAAAAAAATTAATTTTAGGTTACCTACCTTATTCTCTAAAAAGTCAAAAGAAAACTTAGAGATCATCAAGAAATTATCCAATAACATCAATATACCTATGATGAACTAATAGCCAAAGTGGTTGCAAAAGGTATAAAGCTATGTAACAATATAAAGTTACATAAACAAATTGCAAAAAAGGAAAATCTCAAGGTAAAAGGGCCTTGGGAGATTTTTATGAGTAAATGGATTATCCACCCATCTATTACCCTCACAAAAAGGATAAGAAAAGAACACTTTTAAGAAGAAAGGCACCAAATATTTTTTTTATCAAAAGTAGAGAAAAAAGAAAATAGTGGTTTATTTACCTAAAGAAAAAGAAAAGGTTCAAGATCAACCTATAAAAAAAAAGGTAGTTATCTACTGGAAGTGTAGAAGGATTGGACATTTCTCCCATTAGTGCTTTATAGCTAAAATGTTGCAAGAACTATCTATTGACAAGAGCCCTAAAAGGTATTTAATGCATATCTTCATATTTGATAATCTAGATGGAGAACATATAAAGATTGATGTTGTTAAAAGCTAACTTCAACAACTTTAATGAAAAGTTAGACTTTGATGGAGAAACTAATTATTATAAAGTTTTGTCTAAAAGTAAGGGCTTATTAGTTCTAACAAAAGAAAAAATTATGATAATGGATCTTATTGATAAAATTCTAGATCCAAATGAAAAGAGGTGATGACTTAGAAACTTACTTGCACTCATTCAAGAGCAAGCTAATAAGGAAAGAAATTGCTAAACCTAATCAGGTTTATAGTCTTGATATAGTTATTTAGAGAATTAAATGAAGGCAATCTTTTAGTAGGGAACCTTCAACCCAAAAACTCAAATATAAGATTAAAGATCTCAAATAAGAACTCATGAAATTAAGAGATATTACTCTAAAATCAATGGTTATACATAATTTAGATAATTTGAGCACCTCAAGTAAAGAGCTAGATATGCTAGAACTTCATTAAAAAAAGAAAATAATTTTTATAATCTTTAATATGTCAATATTGTTGATAAATTGATCTCTCATAAATGGCATCTAAGATAACAATCATAGTTGGTAAAGAAATTAAAGTGTCAAAGGTAAATTAAGGTACTTATTGGAATGAATACATTGTTTTTTGTAGACACAAAAGATAGTTTTATGAACATTTTGTGGGGATAAAATAAACAAACAATATTATCTTTGGGGTGTTTAACCATTCAAACAATTTGTGAAGAAATTTAATGGAAAAAGACCAGCCAAAGTGCATTGATATGCTTACGGCAATGACAATAATGTTTAATATACATATAAAAGTTGATTTCATGATTATTTTGTGTTAATGAGTTATGAAAATTAATGGTGAAACCTTATTAGCAAGAAATGTAATACTTCAGAAATTGAACCATTTAATCCTTGTAGGAAAAGTTAATAAAATTGAATGACTTTTTTGGTTTTTGCAATTCAAATGATTCGAAGTACTAATGGTGTAAGGACATATTAGTCATGAACATAAAGTTTTTTTTGTAGAAATAGAAGTTACTTCTATCATCATTTTATGTTGATAGTTGCTTGCAATAAGTGATAGTCTTATTATTTAGTTAAACCATTCAAACCATGTAAGAAAACTACTTAAGATCAACAATTCCTATATTTGATGGACTTTACTTGATTCAATCTATCAAAGGTATTTAGTAGCATTTCTTACATGCTTGTTACTACGAATCTAATATTTGGTGTAAACATAAAATTAAGTTTCATGATCATTTTGTTTGAATAACTCCTGTTAATAAAAGAAGAAGCCTTATTAGTAAGAAATGAAGAGATAGTCCTATCTTTTAGCAAATGGGCTACACACACCATGTAAGAAAAGCTAATACAAACTAATGAATCCTATAGATTAAAAGTGTTGTTGATATATTTACATATCTTGAAAAGGCATTTAGAATAAAAATATGACTATTTCTTAATTTTGATTCTCTTTCTAAATGTCTAAAAATAAAAAAGGCATACCAAAGAAAATTGGTAAGCCAAGAGGTTAAATCCTCTATAGTAAAAGCTAAGGCAACAACAAGTATTATTAAATAGCCAAGCTCTAATGATCAATTAGTTGGCACTTGCTTAAATAGGAATCCAATGATTGAAAAGGTTGCTCAACCATAGGAAATCATTCCTAAACTTTTGGTTGAACTAGAGAAAGAAGAAAAGGTTGTTCTAGAACTCATTTCTAAACCTTTATTTAAATTAGAGAAAGAAAAAGAAAAATACCTTAGGTTAAACCTAAGAAAAATACTACTAAAAAAGTACAAGTTAATCCTATTGATAAAAAGAGGAATAGATTAAATCTAATTCCAAAGATATTGAAGAGATATTCTTATTAGAACCCTCTAGATCGAAGGATAGGGAAGTTTCTCCTTCTACTTCAAAAGGTAGTAGCTCTTCTACCTCTAAGAAAAGTGATAATAGTCAATATGAATACTCTGTAAAACAACATGACATATTAGTCTTAACAACAGAAAGTAATTTGAGTTTGGATGTTATTAATACAATTTCAAATTTAGAAGAAAAATGAGAAGAACTAGAGAAATGTTTGCAATGGCTTAAAAGTCAAAATTATAAAGCATTTTCCTTAAAGAAAGGTATACTAGTAAAGAGTTTAAAGTAGAAATAAAAGAATTAAAAGGAAAAGGAAAATCTTTGGATTTTTTCTTAAACATTCTTAAAGGCTATAATAAGTAAGCTTGAAATTAAAACTATTATTGGAATTATTACTCACAAATGACATACTAAGATTTACTATAGTAATCAACAAAGAGTATGTCTTTTCTACTGTAGCCTTAATTGATTCAAGCACAAATATAAATTGTATTAATAAGGTTAATATTTAGAAAAAATACAAATGTTAAACATTGCTGATAAGAAGAAACTTTTTATTCAATACAAGTTTTCTCAGGAAACTATTTGCCATGGAGAAATATACTTTGAAATTCCTTTTATTATGATTAAAAACCTATTTCAAGATGTGATTTTAGGTAATCCTTTTTTGCATATGATATACATTATAAAAAAATTAATGATTAAGGTATTTTTGCAAAAATTAATGGAAAGCTTGTTAACTTTAAATTTATATTTGTCCCTCAATATTGAGAGATAGATATAATTGATAAAAAGATAAGAAGAAAAGAGAATTTTATCTATTCCTTACAAGATAAGATGGCTTATAAGCATCTCTAAGGAAAATTATCTTCTCTTGTTATTAATGCTTGGATACAAGAGCTAAAAAAGGAAATTGAATCAATGATATGTGCTGAAATTTACATTACTTTCTGGGAATAAAACAAACATATTATTGAATTGCCATATGAAAAGGACTTCAATGAAAGTAAGATTACAACTAAGGCTAGGCATATAACTATGGGTCATAGGCATTAGAAATTTGTAAAAATGAGATTAAGGAGCTCCTTAAGAAGGAATTAATTTGAAAAATTTCAAGTCCTTTGAGCTGTCCAACTTTTATGTGAAAAATAATACCAAATTGGAATGAGGCTTTCCAAAGTTTGTTATCAATTATAAGTGTTGATTCTATCGTTGATGGCTAATGATGGATTTGTTGTTAATAGTATCTCACATATTTGTCCTTGTTGATTTAATGTTAAGAGTGCCTTTGAGATGTGTTTGTTGCATTTACAAAATATTGGCAACATTAGCCAATAAGTAGTCTATTAAGGTAGAAGCCAAGGAAATTGCTTTAGGATCTGCCAATATAGGTTGTGGCCTACCCACTAATGCAATTTGTAACTATCAAGGATGTTCTTGAAAGCATTGTGATCAAGGAAAAGGAATTTAAGATGAAAAGAGATTACTTGTCAAAATCATTGATGGCAAGTCAACCCTAAATTCAATGAGTTAATATTGACTGTTGACCTTAAATTTTAGAAGTTGATACTGACTATTGACCTTAAATTTTAGGAATTAATGTTGACTATTGATTGTAGGGCAACCCTTGGGAATCAATGTAGATCATTGATGATAGGGCAACCCTAAACTCAAGGCTTATAAATACCCATACAATTGCTAAAAGAGAGCTAGGGCATAACAGAGAAAAACATAAAAAGTGCAGAGAACATAAGAGGCAAAAAGAATAGTAGTTGGAGAAAAATGACCAAGTGATCTATCCTAAAAAAGGAGCACAAAAGATCCTCCAATAGTATAAAGAAAAAGTAGCAACGATAGAAAGAAGGAGAGACAACAACAATGGTAGAAAAAAGGAGAAAACCTGCAGAGACAGGAGAGAATTGATAGCAGAGAAAAAAACTTGTAGAAGGAGGAACCTGTAGAGACTAGAGAGAACCAACAATAGAGAAGAGAACTTACAAAAGGAGGAAACTATTGAGGCAAAAGGAGAAACCTACATAGAGGAGGAATTGGTAGAGGAGAGAACTTACAAAGGAAAAAACCTATAAAGGAAAGAAACTATAGAAGGAAAAAGTGGCACAGTAGAAAACAACAGGTAGCAGCATAGTAAAAACGAATAGGTAGTGACACACTAGAAAATAAGAGGTAGCACCACAATAGAAAACAACAAGCAACAAGAAGCTGTGAGTGATAGAAACAAAAGAGAAAAAGGAGAAAGTAGCAGGAAGTTATGACTAGTAGTGCAGAAGGTAGAGACCTACAGTGCAAAAGGTAGAGGTTGACAATGTAGAAGGTAGAGATTGATAGTGCAAAAGTCTGTAACCAGTAGTGTAGAAGGTAGAGACTTACAATGCAAAAGGTAGATACCAATGGTGTAGAAGATAGAGACTGATAGTGCAAAAGGCTATGACTAGTAGTGCAGAAGGTAGAGACTCGTAGTGCAAAAGTTAGAGACCGACAGTGTAGAAAGAAAAAACCAGCAGTGCAGAAGGCTGTGACTAGTAGTGCAAAAGGTAGAGACCCACAATGCAAAAGGTAGAGACCGATAATATAGAAGGCAGAAATCAACAGTGAGGAAGGAAAGAGCAATAGAGAGAAAAGAGAAGATCAATTTGTTGCCACAACAGCCTATGCATATAGAGAGATCTTTCTTATGAAGTTTTTGTCATAACCTTTTTGTAAACTTCTTTGAAAAAGGGTAGGAAACCCTTAGAGTAATTGGGAGATCATTGTAATTAGTTAAGGAGTGATCATTCCACAACATCAATTGTATCCCTTAATAATAAGAGTGAATCATATGATCTAGGAGTGATCCTATTACACTATAAATGTAACTCACATATTGTGGGTGAACCACATAAAAATTCTATGTGTTCTCGAGTGCTTGTAATGGCTTGATATCCATACAGCCATTCTTACATAAAGGAACAAGATAAAATTAGATCATAGACTTTAACAAGTCACAGAGGTTTAATCTGGATAGATTTGTAAAAAGTAAACATCTCACACTAATTCAACCCCTCCCTTTCTTAGTGTGAGACCTAAGAAGGTCCTTATCAAGTGGTATCAGAGTGGGGTTTTCTCTATTGATCCATTTTTCTTTGATTTGAAAGTTTTGTTGCTACTATAAATTTTTACATCTACTACTGGTTAATATCATGGAGAGCATTAACAGTATTAATAGCAAGGGCATTCCCACTTTTAATGGACAAAATTATCAGTTATGGAAGAATAAAATGCTCTTATATTTGATGTCACTTGGTTTGGATGTATTTGAATCTGCTATCAATGGTTTCACCCCTATTGCTAAAGGTGTTGCTATGATGCCTAATGATAAAAAGAATTTAAAGTATGATGGAAAGGTTAAAAATGCCTTATATGCCTTCTTATCAAACAAAGAATTCACCAAAGTGATAAAGTGCAACAGAGTCAAAAAGATTTGGGACAAATTGAAGAATATTTATAAAGGAAACAAGGTTGTGAAGATAGCCAAGATACAAATATGGAGGAATAGATTTGAAGACATAAAATACTAAATGATGAATCTATTGATACCTTCTTTACAAGAGTATATGAAATTATATGCTCCATTAGTGGCTACGGAGAAGAGATCAACGATGCTACTATGGTAAGGAAGATACTTAAAACCTTACTGGAAGTTTTCAATGTGATGAGGATCGTTTTAGGTCTCACACTGAGAGGGGTGGTGAATTAGTGTAAGTTATTTGCTTTTTATAAATCTATATGAATTTAACCTCTATAACTTATTGAAGTTGATGATCTAATTTTTATCTTTCTCCTTTTTGTGAGATCAGCCATATGGATATTAATCAAACAAAGCCCAAGAACACACGACAATCTTTACATGGTTCATCCACATTGTGTGGGCTACATCCACAGTGTGATAGGACACTCCTAAGTCACACAATCCACTCTTGATATCAAGGGATACAATAATGTTATAGAAGGATAATTCCCTAACCACTTGTGAAAGAACTATTCCTTAACCACTTACAATGATCTTTTGATCAAGGAGTTGATCTCCTGATCATTCTAAGGGTATTCCACCTTTTTTTTTCAACAAGTTTATAGTGAAAACTTTCTTGGAGAATGATCACTCAATATGTTCAAACTACTAGTGTAGAATGCGAATCTTCTCCTTTCTTTGTTACCAATGATGTCTCATTCATTGCCAATATTGCCTGCATTACACCCAATGCTGCTTGCCTTGTTGCCAGGGTAAGTTTTCTCCTCGGTTGCCACAAGATACCGGTCTTACTGTCAAGACATGTTTTCTCCTCGGTTGCTACAAGTTGTCAAACATGCTGCTATCACTACCTACAAGTGCTATCATTGCCTGCATGCGTTGCTTAATCTTACTGTTACTCCAACAATTTACAACTGCTAGTTTGCCTACTCCTGCTGCCCAAAGATTACTATTGTACATACTACAACTATTGGATGTGCTGCACTCACTGGGATTGCTTGCTGGACATGCTACAATCACTGTGATTGCTTCTTGGATGTGCTACAATTTTTGGGATTGTAGGCTACTGGACACACTACTAAATGCCAAAGAGCATTTAAGGTGTAGTGTTGGCTCTTCCCGACCACACCAAACCATATAAGGTACATACCGGCGCTTTTGATTTTCCAATTGGTGATGTTTTAATGCAAGAGGGGCATCCCATTATGTATGAAAGCCCCAAATTGAATGAAACTGAATGCCGTTATATAGTCTAAGAGAAGGAGCTGACTACAGTGGTGCATTGCCTATGAACTTGGAGGCATTATTTGTTAGGATCCAAGTTTATTGTGAAGATGGACAACATTCCACAAGTTAATTCCTCAATTAAAAGAAGTTAAAGCCAAAGCAAGTGAGGTAGCAAGCTTTCTTGGCGGAATTCAACTTTATGATGAAGTACAAGCCATACAAGGCTAATTTGGTGGTCGAGGAATTAACTTAGTAATTAAGTACAAGCAGTAGCTTTTGACATTCATAGCTCCCTTTGAGACTTGTATCTCCCTTTTTGCATGTGGGCATGATACCAATTGGAAACAACCTTTAACTCCCCCATTTTTCTATGTCTCTCCCTTAACAATTTCTCCCCCTTTTTTTGATTTTCCCCTTTAAATTTATCAAGCTACTCCAACTTTTAATTAGTACATATTTGTTTTTGGATTTATGCAAAATATCTCCCCTTTTAACAACAAATCTAAAGAATAAGAGAAAAGGAAAGGGGAGGAGTTGTTAAAGGCATACCTTAACTTGTAAGGGGTGGCTAAATACATAATTTCAACCCCTTTTTTGTCCAAGATGTCCCAATCTCCTATGCCACAACAAATTCTCATCTTTGGTGCTTTGTAGCATGTGTTTTTGATGCAGGGAACTTGGTATAATTTTCCATTTGTTCTTTCTTCCTTTGTAAGAATATCACCATCACTTAATCTTTTTACCATGCAGCCACTCTTGCTAAAAGCAACTTCATGCCCATCATCACAAAGTTGGATAACACTAATTATGTTGTGTTTTAGCCCTTTAATATAAAGCACTTCCTCTGATTTCATCTTTTCTGCACCAA
Organism: Ceriops decandra; assembly: GCA_020615895.1. Taxonomy (NCBI): domain Eukaryota; kingdom Viridiplantae; phylum Streptophyta; class Magnoliopsida; order Malpighiales; family Rhizophoraceae; genus Ceriops; species Ceriops decandra. The sequence continues at coordinate 151,679 of JAHLGO010018927.1, read as the reverse complement.
TTTTAATAGCACCAATACCTTTAATCTTTAAAGCACCATCAATGCTAAATGTGAACCGACCCTTTATTATATTTTTTTACTTCCTTCAATACCTTGGAGTCTCCTGTCATGTGTGAAGAGTAGCCACTATCCAAGATACATGGCTTTTCTTTCTTGGAAGCTTTTAAGGCTACTTTCATAACCATAGCCATTTCCCTTTCTCTTCTTCTTCTTCAACCAAACATAGGAGCATATGTCAATGTTCTCCTTTGCATTCTTTGATCAGGCAGCAATGTCAAGCATTCCTCAGTAGTATGTCGAGTCTTTTCACATCTTCCATAGATTTCTTTCAACATATCAAATCTGTTTCTTAGTGGAATTTGGCTTCTTTTCATTTCAAGCTATCTCCTTTCTTAATAGATTCTCCCCCTAGACTCTTGCCACACCTTCCTTTATATTATAGGCCCATTACTCCAACATACACTAACCTTATGCCCATACTTACTACAATTCTAGTAAAATCCTTTAAATCTGAATTTTCTTCTTTCACCAAGTTCATATCCCTTATTTTTAGCACCTGTTGCGGCAACCTTCTTTCCGTCTTTGACAACCTATCTCTTTGGCTAAGAATTTTCTTCACATCTTTCCTAACCTATTTTAGCTTGGGTTGGTCTATCTTCTCCATAATATTAACTTCTTTCAATTTTATCAAGCATCTATTTTGAATTTGAGCAACAATAGTGATAGCCTCTCTCTAATAGCCATGTAAGGTATCATGCTCAGCCAACATGGTCCTTGTCATCTCCATTAGGCTTCTATTCTTTCTTTTAGCCCCTCCATTTTGTTGGGGTGTGTAGGAACTAGCATATTCATGCTTCACTCCATGCAAGTGTATTTTGTCCCATAGTCTGTATAAAGTCTTTTAATTCTTCTCCCCAACAAATTTTTAGCTAGCTTTTTGTTGCTTTTGAAATTATTGAGAACATCTGATTTATGTTTTAAAAACATAATACAAGTCATTCTTGTAAAATCATCAATAAAAGAAATAAAGTAACTATCAACCTTTGATGATTTTTGTCTAATAGGCCAACAAATATCTAAATGAATAAGTTCCAATGGCTTTTTTGTTTAAATCTTCACTTTTTTGTGGGTAGCATTCACCATCTTCCCTTTTTGACAAGTATTGCAAATGGTATTGTTGTTCCCATAGCCTTGTATGGGTTATAATTGTTGTCAACTAGATTTAATGCAAGAATGTAACCGTAATATGAAGCAATATGGAAGGGCAAGAAAGGAAATCTGTTGTAGCTCAAGTAAGCCTTACTAGGGTTTTCATGGAACGGAGTATATAAACCAAGACTTGTTTCTTGTGGGGCAGCCACCATAAGATAGTGAGACCTAGAGAAGGAGAGACGTGAGAGCAGACCAGACCTAGAAACTGTGAAACAGGTCAAAGCAGACCAAGATTAGCAAAGCCAGATATGTAAGACGGTGAAAGGACACTAGAAACATGCAACGTTGTGAGTAGACCAGAAGTGTTTGACAATGAAAGGAATAGAAAAATCCATGAGACCAAAAAAGGGTGACCAGGTGAGGCATGAGACCAGGTGACACTAGAACACACCGAAAAAACAGAATTGGTGAGACCAGAAAAGAGGGAAATGGGCGACACCAAAACACACCGGAAGACCAGAATCGATGAGACCAGAAATGGGGGAGACCAGAAAAGGGTGTAACGCGTGAGACTAGGTGGGATGGGAGACCAAGTGAGACCAAACCAGAGAATACATGAGACTTGGAGAAGGTGAGACGTGAGACCAGACGGTGAGAGAGTGAGACTAGGAAATGGGTGAGACCATGAGACGAGGAGACAGTGAGACCAAGAGACGAGTGAGACCATGAGAGGGTGAGACCAGGAGTTGTGTGAGACAATTAAGAGAAGAAGTTCGGTGAAGCATTTGAGAGAACTTAACATATTTTTAAATTTCTTCAAGAGAGGTTAGAGAGTGTTTTGGTGATCTTCCAAGTGATAGTGAAGTAGTGTATTCAAATCAAACAGAGGCAACACAAGCTAGAAGAAGGGTAAACATAGTAGGTGACACTTTTTGTATTGTACTTGCTTTGTATTTGCAATAGTGAAAGGAGCAAAAGGTAAAGACACCATTGTAACTATATTGCAATAATAGGGAATGCCACACTGGTATTCTCTAGCATAGTGGATTATCTCGGTAGAGGAAGAAACTCTACCACCGTTGAGCATGTCATATTGACGGAATCATGTAAATCTCTTATGTCCTTGCTTTGAATTTACATTTTGTGTTTTGAATTGAGTTGTGAACACAGCTAAAGAATCATCAAACCTATAACCTAAAGAAGACCTAATCAAGAACAGTCAATCTGTCCAATAGGCAAAGTGTCTGAAAGGTAACTTTAGGGACTATTGTGATTAATAGTAATAATAGATCTACCTTAGTTGAATTTGAGAAAGAATTCGCTTTTGAAAAAGTTTGAAGTTGTTCATATACCTGCATATTAACGAGAGCTATAGTATTAAAGTAGTAGAATACTTTGGCTTAAATTATCAGAGTTTTGTTAGGGTGTGATACTGATTCACCCCCCTCTCAATATCACAAACTAGTAAATCCTAGGGTGACGTTGGGAACTTCAATTTGTATCAGAGCATAGGTTCACCAATTTGAAGCTTAACAGCTTGGTGTACTAGTTTGAAGGGTTTCAGAAGTTTTAACTTTTTTAGCATACTGAGAAATGGATACCAGTACCAGCACTAACACTACTTATTGCAAGAAGGTTCCAACCTTCAATGGAACAAACTACCATATGTGGAGAGCAAGAATATAAATCGTATTTGCAACCATGAGCATGAACAGAGTGAAATTTGTACAGAAGGGTTTTGTGCCCCCAGAAGAAGGTAAAGATCCAACCCTAGTGGAATTAAGGTAGTTTGAGATAAATGGGAAGGCCTCAAATGTCATCATTTCAGCATTGATAGATGCTGAATATGCTAAAGTTATGGACTGCAAATCTACTAAAGAGATATGGAACAGATTGTAGAAAGTCTATGAAGGTGATGGCAAGTTTTTAAGAGATATGAATCTCTTAGAATGTAGAAAAATTAGACAGTCTAAGAGTTCTTCACCAGGGTTATTGATGCTATAAACGATCTTAGAAGTCATGGGAAGAACAAGAAGGACTCATCTATTGTGAAGAAAATTCTAGGAATTCTACCTGAGAGATTTGCCTCAAAGGTGGCAGTTATAGAAGAGAGTAGAGATCTCAATTCTATGTCTCTGCATGATCTCTAGTGTCATTGCATATGAGATGAGAATAAAGTCAATTGAAAGCTCCTCGACATCAAAGCTATCAAAGGAGGCAACTTTCAATGCTATGAGACACTTGAAGATAAGAGAAGAGGAAGAATCATCCAGTGAGGATGATGATGAAGATCAGGAAGAAAGTGAAGGTAAAGTGTTGTCTTAATTCACAAGGAAATTCAAAAAGGAGTCTAAGAAGGGAAAAGGACAGTTTTCCTTGAGATGTTGTTGTTGTGGGCAAACTGGACACTTTGCTTCTCAGTACAAAGTGAAACTTGATGATGAAGATGAGGATGGTAATGATGAGCAAAATTCAAAATGGTGAAGACCATCATCCAAATCAAAGAAGTCTAGCAAGAAGACTACTAACCCATAGAAGAAAAAGAGGTTCATTCAAAAGTTATTTGAGCCAAACAAAAGAAGCTAATGAGATGAGCATGCCTTTATGGCATCAGCTTAAGGTGGTAGTTCAACCTCTGAAGAGCATGAGGAGGTTGATAAAGAAGAACCAGATCTTGAAACTAAGTTAGAAGCAACTTCAAAGGAGATAATCGAGAGGAGCAGAACCATAAGAAGGTTAGAGGCTCATATAAAACAAGTTGAAGCAAAGTTTGAGGAACAAGAAAGTCAAAAAGATGAAATAATGGCTGAACATATTAACTTAAAGAGAAGATTTGAAGAACAGATCAAAATATACGAAGACCTTACAATAAAGCTTGCCTCAAGGACTTCAAGAATTAAAGAAATGGAGATAGAGTTGCTAAGACTCTAGCAACAACTCAAAAAGAGTGAAAAGAACTTGCAGAAGCTTGATGTGGTAGGAGAAACATGCTCTACAAGAAAAAAGAAGAATGAAGAGAAAGTGTAACAATTTGATGCTGCACTACCTAAAGAGAATGAGTCTTTGCCATAAAAGTTGAAAAAGAAGGCTATGTCTCAAGAAAATATAACTGAAGAAGAAAAGACAATTATCAAACTAAAGCTAAGGCCAAAAATGATGTATGTGGTTAAAGAGCAGCAGCCCATAGCTGCTACATCTTAGAAAGAAAAGACTGATCAGCTAGGAACAGTGAAGGCAGAAAATAAAGAAGATTTGAAGAAGCAAAAAAGAAGAAAAGAAGGTCAGTCAGCCAAGGGCAATGGCTAAACAAAAGAAGGAGAAGAAGGTGGCTAAAATGAAAGCCACACAAGCAAAAAAGCCAACAACTATGCCTACACAGTAAGTAATGAACAAATGGAAACAAGCTATGGTTAGACCCAAGAAGAGGTAGTTTCAAGGTCACTGCCTTTATTGTGGAGTTTGGGGTCATACAAAATTCAAAAGAGAACACCTATTTTGAGTTCTTACACATACTGTAAAAAGCAAGGACATACTGACAAGGATTATTGGTGGAAGCCCAAACCAGTGGTTTCAAAGAACAAGTTTGATGTATTGGCAAACTTGTAACAATGTGAAAGTTGCAGGTAGGATGACCATAATGCCAAGAGATGCATGACAATTCTTCTTAAGCAAGAGAAGGCACTCAATGGCACAATAAAACCAACTGGTACAGTCAAAGCTGAGAAAAAGGAGAAAGCTATTTTCAAGCCAATTCAAAAGAAGGAATATAAAGCTAAAAGGGAGGAGGCTAATATAGCTGAAATTGCACTAAAGGCTAACTACAAGGATAAGCAGTGGATCCTTAATAGTGGATGCACTTCACACATGACTGAAGACAAGAGTAAATTATCAAAGCTGAACACGTCAAGAGAAGGCTGAGTCAAATTTGGCAATGATAATTCACTCAACATTAGTGGTTAAGGGTCAGTAAATATTGGAAAAGGAAAGCTAAAAGATGTTCTGCATGTTAAAGAACTCAGACATAATCTAGCATCTGTCAGCCAACTATGCAATGAAGACCATAAAGTGATATTCACAAAAATAGGTTGCCAAGTAAACAGTAAAGAAGGCAATACTGTTAGCTGGAAAGAGAACAATTGGAAATTTATATGTGATTAATGAGGATAAGACAAACAACTATTTACTTACAAAAGAAGAAGAAAATCAACTCTGGCATAAGAGGTTGGGACACTTAACACAAAAGAACATGGGGAAGCTAACCACTACTTATGCAATTAGAGACATTCTAGAACTTAAGAGAGAGAAGGAGTATGTCTACTCAGCATGCTCTAAAGGAAAATAAGTCAAAAAGCAGTATAAGACCAAAGAGGTCAGTTCTGAAGCAGTGCTTCACATTGTACATACTGATTTATGTGGGGTGATGACAACAAAAGGGTTAAATGGTGAGAGGTACTTCATCTTGTTTGTTGATGATTATTCCAGAAGGACCTACATCATGCACCTCAAAGACAAGTCAGAAGTTTTAAAATGCTTTAAGAGATACAAAAGATTGGGTGAAAATAAGAGTGGAAAGAATATCAAAATATTAAGGTCGGACCAAGGCACTGAATTCACAAATGAAGCTTTTGAAGATTACCTTGAGAAGCATGGAATTCACCATTAGAACACCTCAACAGAACGGGGTGGTAGAGAGGAAAAATAGAGCTGTGGTTGAAAAGGCCAGAACTCTACTGCCGGAATCCAAACTTCACACAAGATTTTAGACAGAAGCAACATTTACAACCGTGCACCTACTGAACAGAGTCTTACTAAGGCCTAATAATGATAAGACTCCATATGAGCTATAGAGTAGGAAGAAGACAATAGCCAAATATCTTAGAATCTTTGGTAGCCCATGTTTTGTGAAGAACAAGGAGCAAAACTTGGGAAAATTCCATGCTATGTTAGATGAAGGCATCTTTATGAGATACTCAACAAAACAAAAGGTTACAGAGTTTTTCTACATAAACTAGGAAAAGTAGTCACTTCTAGTGATGTGAGAATAGATAAAAACTAGGAAACAATACATAATGGAGAAGCTGAGGACAGTGAAAAAGATATCTTCAAGATAGATGAAGAATCAAACCGATCTAAAAAAGAGGGAAAATAAGTTCAAACTCAGAGAAGATGAGTCTGAAGATGAAGAAAGAGATTCTCTTACAACTAAGACTGTGCAAGAGAGAAAGACAAAGAAAACGTAGAGTAGTACTCATCAAGGAAATCAAATCATAGGTGACCCATTAGCAGGAGTAACAACAAGAAGAAGAATTATGGGAGCTACTACTTTACTCTCACAAGTTGAACCTAAATCTATTGAAGAGGCTCCACAAGACAAAGTCTAGGTCAAAGCTATCAATGAGGAGCTAGATCAAATTAAGAAGAATGATATATGGGAGTTGGTTCCAAGACCCACTAACAAGAATATCATAGGAACAAAATGGATGTTTAGGAATAAACACAATGAAGATAGGAAAGTGGTGAGGCACAATGCTAGGCTAGTTTGCAAATGCTACACTCAGATAGAAGGAGTAAATGTTGATGAAACTTTTGCACCAATGGGAAGGTTAGAAACTATTATAATGTTCCTAGCTTTGGCAGCACATAAGATGTATAAATTTTACTAGATGGATGTGAAATCAGCCTTTCTGAATGGACTCCTGAAAGAAGAATGTATATTGAACAACTCGATGGAGTACAAATTAGTGAGGATGAGACACATGTGTGCAAGCTGAAGAAAGCCTTGTATGGCCTTAAACAGGACCTAAGAGCATGGTACAGTAGGTTGGATGCGTATTTGTGAAAGTTAAACTTTAGAAGAGGAACAATTGACAATAACCTATATGCATTCAGCTTAGAGAAAGGCCAGCTAATAACCATAGTATATGTAGATGACATCATCTTTGGAGGGGATCACTTTGAGCTATGCCAAGAATTTGCATAGAGAATGAGTGAGGAATTTAAGATGTCATTGATTGGAGAAATGACTTACTTTCTTGGATTACAAATAAAATAGTGTGAAGAAGTTATTTTTATTTCTTAAACAAAATATGCCAAAGTGATGCTGAAAACATTTGGCATAGAGGATAGCAGACTTGTTAGTACCCCTATGATTGTAGGCTGCAAGTTGACGAAAGATCAAGAAGGAAGGAGTAAAAGCCCCACAAAATACAGGAAGATGATAGGGAGCCTTCTGTACCTTACGGCATCAGGGCTTGATCTCATGCAAGCTGTGCACATTGCCAGCATATTCCAAGCTGATCCTAAGGAATCTCATGTGTTGGTAGTGAAAAGAATCCTAAAATACTTCAAAGGGACACTGGAAATGGGTTTATGGTATCCTACTATGGATTCTATAAAACTATGAGCATACACTAATGTAAATTGGGTAAGAAGTATAGATGACAGAAAATCAACCAGTGGCTACAGCTTCTACTTAGGTTCAAAGTGTATTGCATGGTTAAGTGGAAAGCAAAATATTGTTGCTTTGAGCACAGCTAAAGTTGAGTATATGGCTACGTGTGTAGCATGTACTCAGGTAATATAGATGCTAAGACAATTGGCAGATTCAGGTGTTGAAGTGAAGTTACTAGTGAGTGTACTTGGTGATAATCAAAGTGCAATTGATCTAAGTAAGAATCCAGTTCAACATTCTAGGGGCAAGCATATTGACATTCGGTATCACTTTATCAAGGATCAAGTGGAACAGGGTATAATTCAGTTGGAGTTTGTTGGTACTAAAGATCAAATTTCAGATATTTTAAGTAAACCTCTATCCATAAAGCTATTTGTAAAGCACATAATAAGTCTATCTGTGCAAATGCCTCCTGAAGCCTGAAGTTTAGGTAATCCTCTATCTCTACTTTTTAGGTTTTTCAAATTTGTAATTGGTTGGCAAAGGGGGAGAGAAGCAACAGTGTCGGGGGAACTATTAAGGAAGGGGGAGTTGTAATCCATCTACTTTTGGATTATTACTCTAAGAAGATTATGAAGGACTGCTGCATAATGGCTTTTGTTGTGAGTGTTGCCAACCCTTACAAAAGGATAGATTGTTATTACCACACCTTGTATGGGTTGTAATTGTTGTCAACGAGATTTAATGCAAGAATGGAACGATAATATGAAGCCACAAGGTGGGGCAAGAAAGGAAATCTATCATAGCTCAAGTAAGCCCTACTAGGGTTTTCATAGAAGGGAATATATAAACCAAGACTTATCTCTTGTAGGGCAGCCACCGTAAGATAGTAAGACCTAGAGAAGGAGAGACGTGAGGGCAGACCAGCAAAGCCAAAAACATGAGACGGTGAAAGGAGGCCAGAAACGTGAGACATTGTGAGCAAACTAGAAAGGTGTGATGGTGTGAGTATGCCAGAAACGTTCAACGGTGAAAGGAGATCAGAAACATGCGACATTGTGAGTAGACCAGAAATGTTCGACGACGAAAGGAAGACCAGAATGCGTGAGACCAGAAAAGGGTGACCAGGTGAGATGTGAGACTAAGTAAGGCATAAGACCAGGTGACACTAGAACACACTGGAAAACCAGAATTGGTGAGACCAGAAAAGAGGGAAATGGGTGACACCAAAACACACCGGAAGACCAGAATCGGTGAGACCAGAAATGGGGGAGACCAAAAAAGGGTGTAACATATGAGACCAGGTGAGACCGAACCATAGAAAACGTGAAACTTGGAGAAGGTGGAACGTGAGACTAGATGGTGAGACGGTGAGACCAGGAAATGGGTGAGACCGTAAGACAAGGAGATGGGTGAGACCATGAGACTATAAGACCAAAAGTTGTGTGAGACAACCAAGAGAAGAAGTTTGGTGAAGCATTTGAGAAACTCAACGTATTTTCAGATTTCTTCAAGAGAGGTTAGAGAGTGTTTTGTTGATCTTCCAAGTGACAGTGCAGCAGCCTATTCAAATCAAATAGAGGCAAGACAAGTTAGAAGAAGGGTAGACACAACAGGTGACACTCTTTGCATTGTATTTGTTTTGTATTTGCAATAGTTAAAGAAACAAAAGATTAAGACACCCATTGTAACTACATTGCAATCATAGGCAATGCCACACTGGTTTTCTCAAGCATAGTGGATTGTTTTGGTAGAGGAAGAAACTCTACCACTGTGGAGTACTTCACATTGATGGAACCACATAAATCTCTTGTGTCCTTTCTTTGAATTTACATATTGTGTTTTGAATTTAGTTGTGAACACAGTTAAAGAATCACCAAACCTATAACCTAAAGAAGACCTAATCAAGAGCAGCCAATCTATCTAATAGGCAAGGTGTCCGAAAAGTAACTTTGGGGACTATTGTAATTAGTAGGTAACAATAGATCTACCTTAGTTGAATTCGAGAAAGAGTTCACGTTTGAGAAGAGTTTGAAGTTGTTCACGTACCTGCATATTGACAAGAGCTAAAGTATTGAAGAAGTAGAATACTTTGACTTAAATTATTAGAGTTTTTTTGGGGTGTGATATTGATTCACCCCCCTCTCAGTATCACAGACTAATAGATCCTAGGGTAAAGTTGGGAACTTTAGTATTTCTTTCTCTTCTTAACTTGGGTACATTTTCCATAGCTTCATTTTTGGACAATTTGTTCAGCCCTTTTTATCCAAGATGTCCCAATATCTTATGCTAGAACAAATTCTTATCTTTGGTGCTTATGTAGCATGTGTTTTTGCTGTTGGAAACTTGGTATAAGTTTCCATTTTTTCTTTCTCCCTTTGTAAGAACAATATCATTACTTAATCTTTTTACTATACAACTACTCTTCCTAAAAGTAACTTTATGCCCATCATTACAAAGTTGGCTAACACTGATTAGATTGTTTTTTAGCCCTTCAACATAAATCACTTCCTTTGATTTTAGCTTTTCTGTACCAATTTTAGTAGTACCAACACCTTTAATCTTTAAAGCACCATCATTGCTAAATGTTATTGACCCTCTATTATATTTCTACTTCCTTTAGGACCTTGGAGTCTCCTAACATGCATGAAGAGTAGCCAATGTCAATGTCAAGGATTCATGACTTTTCTTTCTTATAAGCCTTTGAGGCTACTTCCAAAACCATTCCCATTTCTCTTCCTCTTCTTCTTCTTTGGCCAAATGTAGGAGCATATGTAGGTGTTCTCCTTCGCATTCTTTGACCGAGTAACATTGTTAAACATTCCTTAATAGTATGTCTAGCCTTTTCACATCTTCAATAATTTTTTTCCAATATATCAAATCTGTTTCTTAGTGGAATTTGGCTTCTTTTCACTTAAGGCTATCTTATTTCTTGATAAAGTCTCCCCTTAGACTCTTGCCTTACTTTCCTCTTTATTATACACCTATTACTCCAATACACATTAGCCTTGTGCCCATATTTACTACAATATTAGCAAATTCCTTCAAATTTGATTTTTTTTTTTCAACATGTTCATATCTCTTATCTTTAGCACCTGTTTGGTAATAATCAGCATTATAATTACTTCTCACACCTTTTGCCACCTAATTTTTAGGTGCGATAGCTTTTTTTTCCATCTTTGACTACCTATCTCCTTTGGATAAAAGTTTTCATCACATCTTTCCTAACCTATTTTAGCTTGGGTTGGTTTTTTTTCTTCATAACATCAACTTCTTTTAATTTTATCTTTTCTTTGTGTTTGCATTTATGCATAAACACAATTTTCTTCTTCTCATTTGGCTTTTCAATATAGCCAAGTCTTTTCTTCCTTATAAGATGAGGTCTTTGTTTGTTTAGACACTCATCTAACTTTCATCCTTCTTGATAGCATTTGCTAAAGAGGACTCTCCTCTTACTTCCACAGCCTGTATAAAGCTCTGTTCATACTTATTCAATTTAGATTCAACCTTGTGAAGCTTGGCTTGCAAATTTAGCAATTCTTGCTCTTATGCAATCACCTTAGAGCTAAGTTCTTTGTGTATTTTTCCTTGCTTTTCCTCAAAAACATTTAGCTCCTCAATTGTCTTAAAGTATTGCTTATTGTTTGCTTCAAACTCCTTCTCTTTCACTTAGAAATCAAATTTATCAACATTAGAATTTTTATTTAGTTTCTTGAGATTCTTTACCTCCTTTTCTAGCTTGTTATTTTTGTGCAAACAAGCTCTCAATTCATTCTTATGTTGCTGTAACATCTTTTTCTCTTCCTCTTAAATTGATTCCTTATCACTTGAGGATTTTTTTTTTCATTATTTACTTATACAACCAGCACATTTTTTGTAACATCATCATCTGAATCATCATTAGTTTCTTCTTTAGAATTTTCTTCATCAAACTTGCTCTAGAAATATCTTCTTTTAGATCTAAAGAATTTCTTTTCCCCTTTGGCACTTGAATTCCAAGCTTTAATTTTCCTCCTTAGGGTAGGCTCATCATCATCATCATTGTCTAATTTTTTTTTTCCTCTTTGGGCAATCCACTGTAAAATGCCTAATCCCTTAACAACTAAAGCAGTTCAAGGGTAATTTTTCCTTGTACTTCCCTTTTCCTTTCCTTACATTTTTAGTGATATATGCCATGATTTTATCAAATTTAGTATTATCATCTTCTCCTTCAAAGCTACTGACGAATTCTTCTTCTTGTTCTTTAATTTTTAATTTCTTCATACCTTGAGGGTTAACTCTTTCTTTACCTTAGGCTTTTTTTATTTCTTCACTGGGGCTATTCTCATTTCATAAGTCACCAATATACTGTGTAAATCATCCAATGGCAGCCTATCCAAATCTCTATCTTCTACAAAAGAAACTTTGGCATTAAAAGCTTTTGGTAAGGTTTTAAGTATCTTTCTCACCATAGTAGCATCATAGATTTCCTCTCCACAACCTCTAATGGAGCATACAATTTCATTTACTTTTGTTAAAAAGGCATCCATAAATTCATCATTCAACATCTTTATATCTTTAAATTTGCTCCTTTAGATTTGTAGCTTGACTTCCTTCACAACCTTGTCACCTTCATAAATATTCTTTAACTTGTCTCAAATTTGTTTAGTTGTGTTACACCCCATCACTTTTGTAAATGTTTTGTCTGATAAAGAGGCATATAAGGCATTTTGAGCCTTTTGTCATACTCTAAATTCTTGTTATTAGTAGGTGTCATAGCATCACCTTTTGCAACAGAAGTAAAACCACTAACAACAGATTCAAACATATTCAAACTAAGTGAAAGCAAATATGGGAGCATTCTATTCTTCCATAATTGATAATTTTGTCCATCAAAAGTGGGAATGCCCTTACTGTTAAAACTATCTATGCACTCCATGATATTAACTGTCAGTAGATGTAACGATTCACAACAACAAAAAATTTCAAATCTAAGTAGAATGGATCAACAAAGGAACCCAAGGCTTTGATATCAATTGATAAGGACCTTTTTAGGTTTCATATTAAGAGGGATAGGGGATGAATCAATGTGAGATTTTACATTTTATAAATCTGTCTAGATTAATCCTCTATGACCTCAGTTTATCATATAATTTTATCTTCCTTTTTTATGTGAAAATGCTATATGAATATCAAGCAAGCATAGACACCTGAGAACACATAAAAATTTTTACATAGTTCACTTACAATGTGTGAGCTATATCCACAATGCAATAGGATCTCTTCTAGATCACATTATTCACTCTTGAAATCAAGGGATATAGATGATATAGTGGAAGGATCTCTCCTTAACAACTATGGAAGGATTACTCCTTAACCACTGTAAAAGAATTATTCTTTAACCACTTATAATGATCTTTCAATCACTCTAAGGGTCTCCCACCCTTTTTCAAAGAAGTACATAAAAAGATTATGACAAAGACTCCATCGAGAAAAATTTCTCTATGTGCACAGACTGCTATGGCAAAAAAATGATATTCTCTTTTCTTTCTACTATTCTCTCCTTTTTCATGTTTTTTGCTTGGATTCCAGTAGTAAAGTTCTTGCCATTTCAACCACAGCTCTATTTTTCCTCTCTACCACCTCATTCTGTTAAGGTGTTCTTGCTATTGCCATCTAATGGTGAATACCATGCATCTCAAGGTAATCTTTAAAAGCTTCATTTGTAAATTCAGTGCCTTGATCTAACCTCAATACTTTGATCTTCCTTCCACTCTCATTTTCAGCCAATCTTCTGTATCTTGTGAAGCAATTCAAAACTTTTGACCTGTGTTTGAGGTGTAAGATGTAGGTCCTTCTGGAATAATCATCAACAAATAAGATGAAGTACCTCTCACCATTCAACCCTTTTCTCCTCATCAATCTACACAAATTAGAATGCATAATGTCAAACACTACTTCAGAATTGAACTCTTTGGTCTTATACTGCTTTTTGGCATGTTTTCCTTTAGAGCATGTTGAGCAAACATACTCTTTCTCTCTCCTGAGGTTAGGAATGTCTCTAATTGCATGAGTAGTGGTTAGCTTCCTCATGTTCTTCCGAGATAAATGTCCCAGCCTCCTTTGCCAGAGTTGATTTTCTTCTTCTTTGGTGAGTAAACAACTGCTTGTCTGGTCCTTATCAATCATATATAAATTTCCAGCTATTCTCTTTCCAGCTGCAACAGTATTGCCTTCTTTACTTACTTGGCAACCTATTTTTGTGAATATCACTTTATGGTCTTCATTGCATAGTTAGCTGATGGATGCTAGATTATATCTGAGTCCTTCAACATGCAAAATATCTTTCAACTTTCCTTTTCTAATATTTACTGACCCTTGACCTCTGATGTTGAGTGAATCATCATTACCAAACTTGACTCTACCTTCTCTTGACTTGTTTAGCTTTGATAATTTACTTTTGTCTCCTGTCATGTGTGAAGTGCATCCATTGTCAAGGATCCATTGCTTATCCTTGTAATCAGCCTTTAATGCAATTTCAGCTATATTAGGCACCTCCCTTTTAGCTTTATATTCCTTCTTTTGAACTGGTTGGAAGATAGCTTTCTCCTTTTTCTTAGTATTGATTGCACCAATTGTTTTTACTATGACATCGAGTGCCTTCTCTTACTCAGGGAGAAGTGTCATGCATCTCTTAGCATTATGGCCATCTTGTCCGCACCTTTCACACTGCTTCAAGTCTACCAATACAGCAAACTTGTTCTTTGAAACCATTGGTTTGGGATTCCACCAACACTCATTGTCAGTGTGTCCTTGCTTTTTATAGTATATGCAAGAACTCACAATAGGTGTTCTCCTCTGAATTGTGTATTGTCTCTCCCTGTATGTAGCATCATATCTTCCCAAGTTGGAGACATATACTAGCCTTCTCTACCAATAGTTGTTCGCCTTATGATCCCAAACTCCACAATAAAGACAGTGACCTTGAAACTGCCTTTTCTTGGGTCTAATCACAACTTGTTTTCAGTCACCTTCTTCTCCTTCTTATGTTCAGCTATAGCCTTTTGTTGGCTGACCTTCTTTTCTTCATTTTTGTTTGCCACCTTAGGTTGCTTCTTCAAATCCTTTTTATTCTCAGCTATCTTCTCCTGAGTCACAACCTTCTCTTTCAACTTCTGTGGCACATTCTTATTATCTTTAGGCAATGTAGCCTCAAATTGCTGCTCTTTCTCTTCATTCTTCTTTTCTTTTGCAAAACGTGTTTCTCTTATCATTTCAAGCATCTGTAAGTTCTCTTCACTTCTTTTGAGCTGTTGTTGAAGTCTCAGCAAATCTTTCTCCATTCCTTCAATTTTTAAAGTCCTTGAGCCAAGCTCTATTGTAAGGTCTTCACATATTTTAATCTGTTCTTCAAATCTTCTCTTCAAGTCAATATGTTCAGCCCTTATTTCATCCTTTTAAGCCTCCAACCTTTTTATGGTTCTACTCCTTCTAATTATCTCCTTTGAAACTATTTCTACCTCAGCTTCAAGATCTGGTTCTTCTTCATCAACCTCCTCTTCCTCTTCAAAGGTTGAACTACCACCTTGATCTAATTCCATAAAGGCCTACTCATCTGATGATTCTTCATCTTCCTCCTTATCAGCTTCTTTTATTTGACTCACATACCTCTTGAATGAGCCTCACTTCTTCTTTTGTGGGTTGGCAGTCTTCTTGCTGGACTTCTTTGATTTGAACGATGGTCGTCTCCATTTTGAAATCTTCTCATCATCACCATCCTCATCTTCATCATCAAGTTTCACTTTGCACTGAGAAGCAAAGTGTGCAATCTGCCCACATCGATAGCATCTCAAGGACAACTGTCCTTTTCTATTCTTAGATCCCTTTTTGAACTTCCTTATGAAGTATGCCAACACATCACCTCCACTTTTTTCCTCATCATCCTCATTGGATGATGCTTCCTCTTCTTTTATCTTCAAGTGTTTCATAGCTTTGAAAGCTGCCTTCTTTGATACCTTTGACATTGAGGAGCTCTCAATTGACTTTATTCTCATCTGATATGCAATGAGATTACACTGGAGATCATGTAGAGACATAGAATTGAGATCTCTACACTCCTCTATGGCTGCCACCTTTGAGGCAAACCTCTTAGGCAAAATTCTCAGAATTTGCTTCACAATAGATGAGCCCTTCTTGTTCTTCCCATGACTTCTAAGGTCGTTTATAGCATCAATAACCCTAGTGAAGAACTCTTAGACTATCTCATTTTTTTGCATTCTAAGAGATTCATATCTCTCCTTGAAAACTTAAAGCTTGGCCTCCTTCATTCTACCATCACCTTTATAGACTTTTTGCAATCTGTCAACTAGATTTAGTAGTTGGTTCCATTGAAGATTGGAAACTTTTTGCAGTAAGTAGTGCTGGTGCTAGTACCAACATCCATTTTTCAGTATGCTGAACAAGTTAAACCTACTGAAACCCTTTAAACTAGTACACCAAGCTATTAAGCTTTAAACTAGTGAACCAGACTTTGATACCAATTGAAGTTCCCAACTTTACCCAAGGATCTACTAGTCTATGATACTAAAAGGGGGGGTGAATCATTATCACGCCCCTTAAAAAAACTCTAATCATTTAATCCAAAGTATTCTACTTATTTAATACTCTAGCTCTCATCAATACGCAGGTATGTGAACAACTTCAAACTCTTCTCAAAAGCAAACTCTTTCTCATATTTGACTAAGGTATATCTATTGTTACCTACTAATCACAATAGTCCCCAAAGTCACCTTTCAGATACCTTGCCTATTAAACAGATCTAATGTTTTTGATTAGGTCTCCTTTAGGTTATGGGTTTGATGATACTTTAGTTGTATTTATAACTCAATTCAAAACACAGAACGTAAATTCAAAGTAAGGACACAAGAGATTTAGCTGTATTCATAACTCATGTTCACACACGTTCTGGTCTCACGTTGACGCATGTTCTGGTCTCATGCCAACGCACGTTCTAGTCTCACACCAATGCATGTTCTGGTCTCATGTTTCAAATCTACACCCGCTTTGCTATTCTCAAGCCTCACGGATACTAGATCTGCTCTCCTCGTCCGTTTCAAGGTTCTGCTGGTCTCCCGTTTTTGGTTTTTGCCCTCACCTTACGTTTCTGGTTTTCTTCTTTTTTAGGGGTGGTGTGTTTCTGGTTTTGCCACTGGTGTACCGGTGGTTGAACATTTCTCATGTGTTTTCTCTCTTTCCGTCTGGCCGGGTACCCCTATTCTGCCATCCACTCTTCTTTTGCTATATCTAACTCTATTATACTATTTTTTTCCTGGTGGCGTATGTCTTGTCTGGTCTACTCTTCCGGTGGTGTCTCTCTCTCCCGATGGTGTATGCCCCTTTTTCTAGTTTGTATCCATTTAGCTCTCTCAGTTCTCTCCAACATATTTGTCATTTTTCTCTTTTGGTCTACTGTCTAGCCTTTTTTCTCCATATTGAGTTTTTCTCCCCTTTTTCCCACTCGGCCATCTATGTTCCATGTAGGGTTTTCTTTTTCTCTTGCAAATTTGTGGTTTTACTTTCTTACCCCTCCATGTAGCTTCAAATTACTCTATTGTCCCTCCATGTGGCTTTACTTTCTTGCCCCCCATATCAAATTGATTGCACACTTAAATCTAATTGACAATAATTACAACCCATAGAAGGCTGTGGGAACAACAAGTATACATAAACTTTAGAAGATAATGGATCCAATTCCTTGTTTTGCTAAGAGAAATTGGATACTTCTTAGATGGTGAAATAACATGAGCTAGAGCCAAAAAGATTGAAGAAGCACTAAATGGGCTGATTGAGGACATTCAGTCCAACCAAGCTTCAAATGGTGCGAATTTAAGTTTGATAAGGAGTTCAGGCCTAATTAATATAATTGCAACACTCTAAGTAATAACATTCACTATTTGACACAATACTCTTCGGCACTCCATGTAAGCAAACAATCTCTCTAAAAAATAAGTCTGCAACGTGTGTGGCATCATTTGTTTTGGTGTAAGTAATGAAATGCGCCATCTTTGCAAACCTATCAACTACAACAAGAATACAATCTTGACCCTTCTCAGATATAGGTAACCCAAGAATAAAATCCATAGAAATGTTGGTCCAAGGTTCACAAGGGATTTCTAAAGGTATATACTTACCATGGGGCAAAACCCTAGACTTAGGTTGCCTACAAGTAATACAGTTGGCACAGACTCTTTCAACATCTCTTTTCATATGTGACGAAAAGAAATGTTCATTTAAAACATCAAAAGTCTTTTGAATGCCAAAGTGTCCCATTAAACCACCCCTATGAGCTTCTCTCACAAGTAATGCTCTCATAGAACCTTGAGGAATACAAAGCTTATTTACTTTAAACAAATACCCCTCATGTCTATAGAACTTAACAAAGGCAGCTTTCTCATATGCAGCATATACGTTACTAAAGTCAGCATCATTAGCATACAAATCAATAATGTGCTTAAACCCCAACAACTTAACGCTCAATGAGCTAATCAATGTGTACCTATGTGACAATGTGTTAGCAACAACATTTTCCTTACTTGATTTGTATTGAATTACATAAGGAAAAGTTTCAATAAACTCAACCCATTTTGCATGTCTCCTATTCAACTTACCTTGCCCCTTTAAGTATTTTAAAGACTCATGATTAGTATGAATTACAAACTCCTTGGGCCAAAGGTAATGCTGCTATGTTTCTAAAGTCCTAAAAGTGCATAAATTTCTTTATCATAAGTTGTATAATCCAATGTTACCCCACTCAACTTCTCATTAAAGAATGCAATAGGTCGTTTCTCTTGCATGAGAACTCCCCCAATCCCAATGCCTGATGCATCACATTCAATTTCAAAGATCTTAGAAAAATCAGGCAAAGCAAGAAGTGGTGCATTACACAACTTAGACTTAAGCAAATCAAAGGCATCTTGTTGTTCCTTACTCTACTTAAAGCTCACACTTTGTTTAATCACCTTAATCAATGGTGCAGCTATGGTACTAAAATCCTTAATGAACCACTTATAAAAGCTAGCCAAACGATGGAAACTCCTCACATCACTCACACTCTCAAGTGTAAGCCATTCTTAAATTGCCTTTATCTTCTCTTTATCAACCTCTATGCCATCAATAGACACAACATAACCCAAGAAAATAACATGATCCTTGCAAAAATCACATTTCTTCAAATCGGTAAACAATTTCTATTCCCTCAAAACATCAAGTACATAATGCAAATGTTCAACATGCTCTTCTAAATTCCTATTGTATACTAATATGTCATCAAAATAAGCCACAACAAACTTTCCTAAAAAAAGGTCTCAAAACATGATTCATTAATCTTATAAAAGTACTAGGTGCATTAGTGAAGTTACCAACTTCTCCCTAGGATCTACAGGTCTGTAATACTGTGAGGGGGGTGAATAAGTATTACTGCCTTTTTAATTGGTAGGTGAACAACTTCAAACTCTTCTTAGAAATAAACTCTTTCTCAATTTCAACTAAGGTAGATCTATTGTTACCTACTAGTCACAATAGTCCCTAAAGTTACCTTTCAGACACCTTACCTATTACATGGATTGGTTATTCTTGATTAGGTATTTCTTTAGGTTAAAGGTTTGATGATTCTTTAGCTGTGTTCATAACTCAATTCAAAACATAGAATGCAAATTCAAAGCTGGTTCCATCAATGTGATGTACTCCACGGTGGTAAAGATTCTTCATCTACAATCCACTATACTTGAGAATACCAGTGTGGTATCCCTTATGATTACAATGGATGTCTTAATCTTTTACTGCCTTTACTATTATAAAAACACAGCAATCACAATACAAAAAGTGTCACTTACTGTGTCTACCATTCTTCTAGCTTGTCTTGCTCTGTTTGATTTGAATAGGCTACTTCACTGCCGCTTGGAAGATCCCAAAACACTCTTTAACCTCTCTTGAAGCAATTTGAAAATTCATTGAGTTCTCTCAAATGCTTCACTGAATTTCTTCTCTAGGTTGTCTCAACTGTTTCTTTGTCGCATCGTCTCACTTGGTCTAGTCTAATGTCTCACCTTGTTTGGTCTCACGTCTCACGTTCTCTAGGTCTCACCTAGTCTTATGTTTCCAGGTCTCACTATTCTAGTCTGGTCCCACCATTCTGGTCTGGTCTCACTTGGTCTACTCTCCTGTCTCACCTTCTCCAAGTCTCACTATCTTATGGTGGTTGCCCAACAACAGATAAGTCTTGGTTTATATACTCCATTTTATGAAAGCCCTAGTAGGGCTTAATGTAGCTGTGGCGAATTTCCTTTATTGCCCTTTCATGTGGCTTCATATTGCTGTTCCATTCAAAATTCAGCATTATCCTCCTTAATTTATTTTTCTTTCTCTTTTCTTTCTATTGAAATCTCATTCCTTGACTGCTTGAATGAACAGCCAGGATTGCCCATGTAAGGTTACCACCTTGTCACACTGTCACCCTAAGACTTAAGCAATGCTACACTCCTTCTATAAGTCACTTCAAGGAGATCACTTTACGAGGTTATTTCACATGCTAGTCTTATGCTGTACAAGGTTATGAGCCATTTCTGCTTGCACACTTAAATCTGGTTGACAACAAATATAACCTATATAAGGCTATGGGAACAACAATCTCCCCCTTTGTAATTGTTGGCAACACTCATAACAAAAGACATTATGCAACAGTCCTTCATAAAGTAATAATCCAGAAGCAGATGGATTACAACTCCCCTTAAATATGCACTCCCCCTTCCTTAACAGCTCCCAATGCACTGTTGCTTCTCTCCCCCTTTGCCAACCAATTACCTATAAAGTAGAGATGAAGGATTCACTTGAACTTCAGGCTTAAGGAGGCATTTGCACAAACAGACTCATTCTGTGCTTTTCAAATAGCTCTGTGGATAGAGGTTTAGTTAGAATATCTAAAATTTGATCTTTAGTATCAACATACTCCGATTAAGTTGTACCCTATTCCACTTGGTTATTGATAAAGTGATACTGGATGTCATATGCTTGATCCTTGAATGTTGAACTGGATTCTTGTTGAGATCAATAACATTTTGATTATCATAAAGTACACTCACTAGTAACTTCACTTCAATACCTAAATCTGCCAATTGTCTTTGCATCCATATCACCTGAGTACATACTACACAAGCAGCCATATACTCAGCCTCAGCTGTGCTCAAAGCAACACTGTTTTGCTTTATACTTAACCATGCAACACACTTTGAACCCAAGTAGAAGCTGTAGCCACTAGTTGATTTTCTATCATCTGTACTTCCTACTGATGCAACTAGTTGATTTAACTTGTCATCAGTGTATGTAGTTTTACAAAATTCATGGCAGGATACTACAAACCCATTTCTAGTTTCCCTTTGAGGTATCTGAGGATTCTTTTCACTGCCAACACATGAGATTCCTTAGGATTAGCTTGAAATTTGCTGGCGATGCACACAGCTTGCATGAGATCAAGCCTTGATGCTATAAGGTATAGAAGGTTCCCTATCATCTTCCTATATTATGTGCGGCTTATACTCTTTCCTTCCTAATCTTTTGTTAACTTGTAGCCTACTATCATAGGGTTACTAACAAGTCTATTATCCTTCATGTCAAACTTTTTCAGCATCTTTTTGTCATATTTTTTCTGAGAAATAAAAATACCTTCTTCACACTGTTTTATTTGTAATCCAAGAAAGTAAGTCATTTCTCCAATCAATGACATCTCAAATTCCTCACTCATCTTCTATGCAAATTCTTGGCATAACTCAGAGAGATCCCCTTCAAAGAAGATGTCATCTATATATACTATAGTTATCAGCTGACCTTTCTCTTAGTTGAACACATATAGGTTATTATCAATTGTTCCTCTTCTAAACTTCAACCTTCTCAAATACGCATCCGACCTATTATACCATGCTTTTGGGGCTTATTTAAGGTCATACAAGGCTTTCTTTAGCTTGCACACGTGTGTCTCATCCTTACTGAGAAAGGCTGATTTCACATCCATCTGGTAAACTTTATAACTCTCATATGCTGCTAGAGCTAAGAACATTATGATAGTTTCCAACCTTGCTACTGGTGTAAAAGTTTCATCAACATCTACTCCTTCTATCTGAGTGTAGCCTTTGCAAACTAGCCTAGCCTTGTTCCTCACCACCTTACCATCTTCATTGTGTTTATTTCTAAACACCCATTTTGTTCCTATGACATTCTTGTTAATGGGTCTTGGAACAAACTCTCATGTTTCATTCTTCTTGATTTGATCCAGCTCGTCATTGACAGCTTTGACCTAGACTTTGTCTTATGCAGCCTCTTCAACAGATTTAGGTTCAACTTGTGAGAGTAAAGTAGTAGCTCCCACAATTCTTCTTCTTGTTGTAAGTCCTACTGATGGGTCACCTATGATCTGATTTCCTTGATGAGCACTGGTCCATATTTTCCTTGTCTTTCTCTCTTACACAGTCTTAGTTACAAGAGAATCTCTTTCATCATCTTTAGACTCACTCTTCTCTGATTTTGAACTTACTTCTTTTCCCTTTTCTTTATGTTGGTCTGATTCTTCATCTATCTTGAAAACATCTTTTCACTATCCTCAGCTTCTCCATTATGCATTGTTTTCCAATTTTCATCTATTCTCACATCACTGGAAGTGACTATTTTTCCCAGTTTATGCAGAAAAACTCTTTAACCTTTTTTCTTTGCTGAGTATCCCACAAAGATGCCTTTATTTGACATAGCATGGAATTTTCCCAAGTTTTGCTTCTTGTTCTTCACAAAACATGGGCTGCCAAAGATTCTAAGATACTTGGCTATTGTCTTCTTCCTACTCTATAGCTCATATGGAGTCTTATCAGTATTGGGCCTTAGTAAAACTCTATTGAGTAGGTGAATGGCTATAAATGTTGCTTATATCTAAAATCTTGTGTGAAGCTTGGATTCCAATAGTAGAGTTCTTGCCATTTCAACCATAACTCTATTTTTCCTATCTACCACCCGTTTTATTGAGGTGTTCTTGCTGCTGTCATCTAATGGCGAATTCCATGCTTCTCAAGGTAATCTTCAAAAGCTTCATTTGTGAATTTAGTATCTTAATCTGACCTCAATACTATGATCTTCTTTCCACTCTCATTTTCAACCAACCTTCTGTATCTCTTGAAGCATTTCAAGACTTCTGAGTTGTGTTTGAGGTGCATGATGCAAGTCCTTCTAGAATAATCATTAACAAACAAGATGAAGTACCTCTCAACATTTAATCCTTTTTTCTCATTGGCCCACATAAATCAGTATGCACAATGTCAAGCACTACTTCAGAACTGAACTCTTTGGCCGTATACTACTTTCTAACCTATTTTACTTTAGAGCATGCTGAGCAGACATACATCATCTCTCTCTTGAGGTCTGGAATGTCTCTGATTACATGAGTAGTGGTTAGCTTCCTTATGTTCTTCAGTGTTATGTGTCCACTACTTATCCTTGTAGTCAGCCTTTAATGCAATTTCAGCTATATTAGCCTACTCCTTTTTAACTTTATATTCCTTCTTTTGAACTGGCTTGAAGATAGCTTTCATCTTTTTCTCAGCTTTAACTGTACCAGTTGGTTTTACTATGCCATTGAGTGCCTTCTCTTGCTTGGGGAGAAGTGTCATGCATCTCTTGGCATTATGGCCATCCTACCCACACCTTTCACACTATTTTAAGTTTGCCAATATAGCAAACTTGTTCTTTGAAACCACTGGTTTTGACTTCCACCAACAAACCTTGTAAGTGTCTGTTTGCTTTTTACAGTATTCGCAAGAACTCATAACAAGTGTTCTCCTCTGAATTTTGTATTGTCTCCCTCTATATGCAGTATTGGATCTTCTCAAGTTGAAGACATATACAGGCCTTCTCCACCAGCATTTACTTGCCTTATGACCCCAAACTTCACAATAAAGATAGTAACCTTGAAATTACCTCTTATTAGGTCAGTAAATATTGAAAAAGGAAAGCTAAAAGATGTTCTGCATGTTGAAGGACTCAGATATAATCTAGCATCTGTCAGCTAACTATGTAATGAAGACCATGAAGTGATATTCATAAAAACAAGTTGCCAAGTAAAGAGTAAATGAGGCAATACTATTGTAGCTGGGAATGGAACAACTAGAAATTTATATGTGATTGATTTGGACAAGACAAATAGCCACTACTTATAAAAGAAGAAGAAAATCAACTTTGGCATAGGAGGCTGGGACATTTAACACAAAAGAACATTAGGAAGCTAACCACTACTCATGCAATTAGAGACATTCCCGACCTCAAGAGAGAGAGGGAGCATGTTTGCTCAGCATGCTCTAAAGGAAAACATGCTAGAAAGCAGTATAAGACCAAAGAGTTCAGTTCTGAAGCAGTGCTTGACATTATAAATACTAATTTGTGTGGGCCGATGAGAACAAAAGGGTTGAATGGTGAGAGGCAATTCATCTTATTTGTTGATGATTATTCCAGAACGACCTGCATCGTACACCTCAAATACAAGTGAAAAGTTTTGAAACACTTCATGAGATACAAAAAATTGGCTGAAAATAAGAGTGGAAAAAAGATCAAAGTAATAAGGTCAAATCGAGGCACTGAATTCATAAATGAAGCTTTTGAAGATTACCTTGAGAAGCACGGAATTCACCATCAAATGGTAGCAGCAAGAACACCTCAACAGAATGGGGTGGTGGAGAGGAAAAATAGAGCTGTGGTTGAAATGGCAAGAACACTATTGCTGGAATCCAAGCTTCACACAAGATTTTGGACAGAAGTAACATTTATAGCTATGCACCTACTGAATAGAGTCTTACTAAGGCCCAATACTGATAAGACTCCATATGAGTGAGCTATGGAGTGGGATAAAGACAATAACCAAGTATCTCAAAATCTTTGGCAGTCCATGTTTTGTGAAGAAGGAGCAAAGCTTGGGAAAATTCCATGCTAGGTTAGAGGAAGGCATCTTTGTGGGATACTCAGCAAAGACAAAAGGTTACAGAGTTTTTCTATATAAACTGGGAAAAGTGATCACTTCTAGTAATGTGAGAATAGATGAAAACTGGAAAACAATGCAAAATGGAGAAGTTAAGGACAGTGAAGAAGATGACTTCAAGATAGATGATGAATCAGAAAAGCATGAAGAAAAGAGGAAAGAAGTAAGTTCAGACTCAGAGAAGAGTGGGTCTGAAGATGAAGAAAGAGATCCTCTTGCAACTAAGACTATACAAGAGGAAAAGATAGAGAAAATGTGGACCAGTGCTCATCAAGGAAATTAGATCATAGGTGACCCATCAGCAGGAGTTACAACAAGAAGAAGAATTGTGGGTGCCACTGCTTTACTCTCACAAGTTGAACCTAAATCTGTTGAAGAGGCTGCAAAAGACAAATCCTGGGTTAAAGCTATAAATGAGGAGCTAGATCAAATCGAGGAGAATGATACATGGGAGCTGGTTCCAAGATCCACTAACAAGAATGTCATAGGAACAAAATGTTTGTTTAGAAATAAATATAATGAAGATGGCAAGGTGGTGAGGAACAAGGCTAGGCTGGTTTGGAAAGGCTACACTCAGATAGAAGGAGTAGATGTTGATCAAAACTTTTGCACCAGTAGCAAGGTTGGAAACTATTAGAATGTTCTTAGCTTTGGCAGCACATAAGAGGTATAAAGTTTATCAGATGGATCTGAAATTAGTCTTTCTAAATGGGCTTCTCAAAGAAGAAGCGTATATTAAACAACCTGTTGGAGTACGTGTTGTTCCCACAACCTTGTATGGTTGTAATTATTGTCAACTATATTTAAGTGTATAAGTAATTTGAAGCTACATAGAAGGGCAAGAAAGTAAAGCCACATTGAGGGGCAAGAAAGTTAATCACAGTATAAGTAAGCCCTACTAGGGTTTTTATAGAAGAGAGTATATAAACCAAGAACTTGGAAGATATAAGTGTACACGGCAAAAGTACACCAACGACAAGAAAGACCTTGGTGAGACAAAACCCTACAACAAGAGAGAAACCACGGGTTGGACGGCAAGGAGACAACATGGCAAAGAGGTGGACGGCAAAACAGAGTTAGCGACAAAACTGAGTGGATGAGTCGACGACAAAATAGAGTGGACGAAAAACAAGGATGACGACAAAACATAATGGATTGAAAAACACGGTGGACGGCAAAAGAAAATCGACAACAAAACTGAATGGACGAGTCAATTGCAAAATAAAGTGGATGAAAAATAGGGACAATGACAAAACAGATTGGACAGAAAAACAGGGTGGACAACAAAAACAATAGTGAACAACAGCAAGAGAGCCACTAGCTAAAAGAAAAGAGTGACCAATAGCAAGAGAAAATGCACAATGAGAGAAGAACCGTGAGAGGAGATGGTGCACCATTTGTAAGGGAAGAGACGACACACCAATGGGCAAGAGCATCCCAAAGGCATGAAACGGTCGAGTGAGCAAACCAAGATCCCAAAGGTGTGAAATGGACGAAAGTATTCTGAAGGTATGAAACGTGTAACCGAAACAGCAAACCCCTGGAAAGTGTGAAGGTGAAAGCAAACCCGTGAGGTGTGAAATGGATGGGGGAGTGCAGCAAAACTGTGAAGCAGACGAGTGCGTGAAGCGTGAAACTAGCAAAGCGGGCAAACCAAAAACGTGCGTGAGGCATGAGACCAACAAAGTGTGCAAAACAAAAACATACGTGAGATGTGAAATGCCAAACCAAAAACGTGAGGCAGGCCATGAGACAATGAGACCGTGAGATCAGGAGAAGGGTGACACTGTGAGACGATGAAAGCAGGAGTTGTGTGAAACAACCTAGAGATGGAATTCCGTGAAGCATTGGAAAGAACTGAACGTATTTCCAAATTTCTTCAAGAGAGGTTAGAGAGTGTTGTGGTGAACTTCTAGGCGGCAGTGAAGCAGCCTACTTAATTCTATAAAGGCAACACAAGTTAGAAGGAGAGTAGACACAATAAGTGACACTCTTTATGTTGTACTTATTTTGTATTTGCAATAGTGAAAGGAGCATAGGATTAAGACATCTAGTGTAACTGCATTGTGGACATAGGGAGTACCACACTGGTATTCTCAAGTATAGTGGATTGTCTCGATGGAGGAAGAATCCCTACCACCGTGGACGTACGTCATATTGACGAAACCATGTAAATCTCTTGTGTCCTTACGTTCTGTGTTTTGAATTGAGTTGTGAACACAGCTAAAGTATCATTGAACCCATAACCTAAAGAAGACCTAATCAAGAACATCCAATCTATCTAATAGGCAAGGTATCTGAAAGGTGACTTTGGGGACTATTGTGATTAGTAGGTAACAATAGATCTACTTTAGTCAAATCTGAGAAAGAGTTTGCTTTTGTGAAGAGTTTGAAGTTGTTCACCTACTTACGTTTTGACGAGAGCTAGATATTAAATAAGTAGAATACTTTGACTTAAATTATCAGAGTGTGTTTTTTAGGTGTGTGATGCTGATTCATCCCCCACTCAGTATCACAGACTAGTAGAACTTAGGGTAAAGTTGGGAACTTTAATTGGTATTAGAACACAGGTTCACTAGTTTGAAACTTAACAGCTTGGTGTACTAGTTTTAAGGATTTCAGAAGTTTTAACTTATTTAGTATACTGAGAAATGGATGTCGATATCGGCATCAGCACTACTTACAGTAAGAAGGTTTTAATCTTCAACGGAACCAACTACCATATGTGGAGAGTGAGAATGCAGGTGGTATTTGCAACTATGAGCATGAACATGGTGAAATCCGTACAGGAGGGTTTTGTGGCCCCAAAAGAAGGTAAAGATCCAAGCCCAGAGGAATTAAGGTAGTTTGAGATAAATGGGAGGCCTCAAATGTCATCATTCTAGCATTGATAGATGCTGAACATGCTAAAGTTATGGACTACAAATCTGCTAAGAACATGTGGGACAGATTGCAGAAAGTTTATGAAGGTGATGATAGAATAAAGGAGGCCAAGCTTCAAGTTTTCAAAGAGAGATATGAATCCCTCATAATGTAGAAAAATGCGACAGTTCAAGAGTTCTTCACCAAGGTTATTGATGTTGTAAACAACCTTAGAAGTCATGGGAAGAACAAGAAGGACTTATCTATTGTGAAGAAAATTATGAGAATTCTGCTTGAGAGGTTTGCCTCAAAGGTGGCAGCCATAGAGGAGAGTAGAGATCTCAATTCTATGTCACTGCATGATCTCCAATGCAATCTCATTGCATATAAGATGAGAATAAAGTCAACTGAAAGCTCCTCAACATCAAAGCTACCAAAGGAGGCAGCTTTCAAAGCTATAAGACACTTGAAGATAAGAGAAGAGGAAGAATCATCTAGTGAGGATGATGATGGTGATGAGGAAGAAAGTGAAGGTGAAGTGTTGGCTTACTTTACAAGAAAGTTCAAAAAGGGGTCTAAGAAGGGAAAAGGACAGTTGTCCTTGAGATGTTATTGATGTGGACAGACTGGACACTTTGCTTCTCAGTGCAGAGAGAAACTTGATGATGAAAATAAGGATGGTGATGATAAGCAAAATTCAAAATGGAGAAGACCATCATTTAAGTCAAAAAAGTCCAACAAGAAAACTACCAACCCACAGAAGAAGAAGAGAGGCTCATTCAAGAGTTATGTGAGTTAGACAAAAGAAGCTGATAAGGAGGAAGATGAAGACTCATCAAACGAGCAAGCCTTTATGGCATCAAATTAAGGTGGTAGTTAAACCTCTAAAGAGGAAGACAAGGTTGATGAAGAAGAACTAGATCTTGAAGCTGAGATGGAAGCAGCTTCAAAAGAGATAATCAAAAGGGGTAGAATCATAAAAAGGTTGGAGGCCCACGTAAAACAAGTTGAAGCAAAGTCTGAGGAAGTATAAAGTCAAAAAAATGAAATAAGGGCTGAACATATTGATTTGAAGAGAAGATTTGAAGAACATATCAAAATATGTGAAGACCTTACAATAAAGCTTGGCTCAAGGACTTAAAAAATTGAATGAATGGAGAAAGAGTTGAGAAGACTTTAGCAACAACACAAAAGAAGTGAAGAGAACTTGCAGAAGCTTGAAATGATAGGAGAAACAAGTTTTGCAAGAGAAAAGAAGAATGAAGAGAAAGTGCAGTAATTTGAGGCTGCATTACCTAAAGATGATAAGAATGTGCCACATAAGTTGAAAGAGAAAGTTGTGACTCGGGAGAAAATAGCTGAGAATAAAGATGATTTGAACAAGCAACCTAGGATTATAAATAAAAATGAAGAAAAGAAAGCTTGCCACCAAAGGGCTATGGCTGAATAGAAAAAGGAGAAGAAGGTGACCGAAATGAAAGACACACAAGCAAAGAAGCCAGATACTTTGCTAATACAGCAAGTAATGAACAAAAGAAAACAAGCTGTGAGTAGACCCAAGCAGAGGTATTTTCAAGGTCACTGTCTTTATTGTGGAGTTTGGGGTCATAAAGCAAGTAATTATTGGTGGAGAAGGCCAGTATATGTCTCCAACTCAAGAAGATTCAGAAAAGAACATCTGTCATGAGTTCTTGCACATACTGTAAAAGACAAGGACACACTTACAAGGATTGTGAGTGGAAGCCCAAACTAGTGGTTTCAAAGAACAAGTTTGCTATATTGGCAAACGTGGAACAGTGTGAAAGGTGTAGGCAAGATGGCCATAATGCCAAAAGATGCATGACACTTCTCCTTGAGCAAGAGAAGGCACTCGATGGCACAGTAAAAACAAGCGGTGCAGTGAAAGCTGAGAAAAAGGAGAAAGCTATCTTCTAGCCAGTTCAAAAGAAGGAATATTAAGCTAAAAGGGAGGTGGCTAATATAACTAAAATTGTTATAAAGGCTAACTACAAGGATAAGCAGTGGATCGTTGACAGTGGATGCATCTCACTTATGACAGGAGACAAGAGTAAATCATCAAAGCTAAACAAGAAAAAAGAAGCCAGAGCCAAGTTTGGCAATAATGATTCACTCAACATTAGTGGTCAAGGGTCAGTGAATATTGGAAAATGAAAGATAAAAGATGTTCTACACGTTGAAGGACTCAGATATAATCTAGCATTTGTTAGCCAGCTATGCAATGAAGACTATAAAGTGATATTCACAAAAACAGGTTGCCAAGTAAAGAGTGAAGAAGGCAATACTATTGCAGCCAGGAAGAGAACAACTGGAAATTTATATATGATTGATGAGGATAAGACAAATAGCTGTTTACTTACAAAAGAAGAAAAAAATCAACTTTGGCATAGGAGGCTGGGACACTTAACATAGAAGAACATAAGGAAGCTCACCAATACTCATGCAATCAAAGACATTCTAGACCTCAAGAGAGGGAGGGAGTATGTCTGCTCAGCATGCTCTAAAGGAGAATAGGTCAGAATGTAGTATAAGACCAAAGAGTTCAGTTCTGAAGCAGTGCTTGACATTGTACATACTAATTTGTGTTGGCCAATGAGAATGAAACGGTTGAATGGTGAAAGGTACTTCATCTTGTTTGTTGATGATTATTCCAAAAGGACCTACATCATGCACCTCAAACACATGTTAGAAGTTTTGAAATGCTTCAAGAGATATAGAAGATTGGCTAAAAATAAGAGTGGAATGAAGATCAAAGTATTGAGGTCAAATCAAGGCACTGAATTTACAAATGAAGCTTTTGAAGATTACCATGAGAAGTATGGTACTTACCATTAGATGGTAGCAGCAAGAACATCTTAACAGAATAGGGTAGTAGAGAGGAAAAATAGAGTTGTGATTGAAATGACAAGAACTCTACTACTAGAATCCAAGTTTCACACAAGATTTTGGACAGAAGCAACATTTATAGTCGTGCACCTACTGAACAAATTTTTACTAAGGCCTAATACTGATAAGACTCCATATGAGCTAGGGATTAGGAAGAAGAAAATAGCTAAGTATCTTAGAATCTTTGGCAGCCCATGTTTTGTGAAGAACAAGGAGCAAAACTTGGGAAAATTCAATGCTACATCTGATGAAGGCATTTTTGTGGGTTACTCAATAAAGACAAAAGGTTATAGAGATTTTCTGCATAGGCTGGGAAATGTTATCACGTCTAGTGATGTGAGAATAGATGCGAATTGGAAAACAATGCATAATGGAGATGTTGAGGACAATGAAGAAGATGACTCTAAGATAGATGAAGAATTAGACCAACCTGAAGAAAAGGAACAAGAAGTAAGTTTAGACATAGAGAAGAGTGAGTCTGAAGATGAAGAAAGAGATCCTCTTGCAGCTAAGATTGTGCAAGAAAGAAAGACCAAGAAAATGTGGACTAGTGCTTACCAAGGAAATCAGATCATAGGTGACCCATCAGCAAGAGTTAAAACAAGAAGAAAAATTATAGGAGCTACTGCTTTACTCGCACAAGTTGAACCTAAATTTTTTGAAGACGCAACACAAGACATAGCCTAGGTCAAAGCTATCAATGAGGAGTTTGATCAAATCGAGAAGAATGATACATGGAAGCTAGTTGAAAGACCTACTAACAAAAATGTTATAGGAACAAAATGGGTGTTTAGGAACAAACACAATGAAGATGGCAAGGTGGTGAGGAACAAGGCCAGGTTAGTTTACAAAGGCTACACTCAAATAAAAGGAGTAGATGTTGATGAAACATTTGCACCAGTGGCAAGGTTAGAAACTATTAGAATGTTCCTAGCTTTGGTAGCACATAAGAGGAACAATTGATAATAACCTCTATGTGTTCAACTCAGAGAAAGGCCAGCTGATAACTATAGTATATGTAGATGACATCATCTTTGGAAGGGATCACTTTGAGCTATGCCAAGATTTTGCACAAAAATGAGTGAGGAATTTGAGATGTCATTGATTGGAGAAATAACCTACTTTCTTGGATTATAGATAAAACAGTATGAAGAAGGTATTTTTATTTCTCAGATAAAATATGCCAAAGAGATGCTGAAAAAGTTTGGCATGGAGGATAGTAGACCTATCAGTATCCCTATGACAGTGGGCTACAAATTAACAAAAGATCAGGAGGGAAGGAGTACAAGCCTTACAAAATACAAGAAGATGATAGGGAGCCTTCTGTACCTTACAACATCAAGGACTGATCTTATGCAAGCTGTGTGCATTGCCAGTAGATTCCAAGCTAAAACTAAGGAATCTCATGTGTTGGCAATGAAATGACTCCTAAGATATCTCAATAGGACATGGAAATGGGTTTGTGGTATCCAGCCATGGATTATATAAACCTACGAGCATATATTAATGCAGACTAGATAGAAAGTATAGATGACAAAAAATCAATTAGCAGCTGTAGCTTTTACTTGGGTTTAAAGTGTGTTGCATGGTTAAGCAGAAAGCAAAATAGTGTTGCTTTGGCATAACTGATGCTAAGTATATGGTTGCCTGTGTAGCATGTACTTAAGTGATATGGATGCAAAGAAAATTGGCAGACTTAGGTTTTGAAGTGAACTTACCAGTGAGTGTACTTTGTGATAATCAAAGTCCTATTGATCTCAGCAAGAATTGGGTTCAACATTCAAGGAGCAAGCATAATGATATCCTGTATCACTTCATCAAAGATCAAGTGGAATAGGGTACAATTCAGTTGGAGTATGTTGGCACTAAAGATCAAATTTTAGATATTCTAACTAAACCTCTACCCACAGAGTTGTTTGAACAGCACAGAATGAGTTTGTCTGTGCAAATGCCTCCTCAAGCCTGAAATTTAGGTGAATCCTCCATCTCTATTTTGTATTTTTATGCAATTGGTTGGCAAAGTGGGAGAGAAGCAACAGTGTAAGGGGACCTGTTCATAAAGAGGTAGTGCATATTTAGGGGGAGTTGTAATTGCTACACAATGGCTTTTATTATGAGTGTTGCCAACAATTACAAAGGGGGAGATTGTTGTTCCCACAACCTTGTATGCATTGTATTTGTTGTCAACTAGATTTAAGTGTGCAAGTAATTTAAAGCTACATAGAGGGGCAAGAAAGTAAAGCCACATGAAGGGGCAAGAAGGTAAATGATAATATAAGTAAGCCCTACTAGGGGTTTTATGGAAGAGAGTATATAAACCAAGACCTTGGAAGACATAAGTGTAAACGGCAAAAGTACACTAACGATAACAAAGACATTGGTGAGACAAAACCCGACAACAAGAGAGAAACCACAGGCTGGACTGCAAGGAGACAACATGGCAAAGAGGTGGACGGCAAAATATAGTCGACGGCAAAACTGAGTGGACGAGTCGACGACAAAACTGAGTGGATGAATCGATGGCAAAACAGAGTGGATGAAAAATAGGGACAACGACAAAACAGATTGGATGGAAAAATAGGGTGGACGGCAAAAACAAGAGTGAACAACGGCAAGAGAGAGGACATTACCGGTTGGAGGAAAACTGTGAGACCACCCAGAGGAAAAGACAGCAGATCTGGAAAGGATGAGACCAGATCAGAGCTGGAACGGGTGAGACCAGACCAGATCTGGAATAGGTGACACCACACCACCGACTAAAAGAAAAGAGTGACCAACAGCAAGAGAAAATGCATGGTGAGAGAAGACCCACTGTGAGAGGAGATGGCATACCATCAGTAAGGGAAGAGATGACACACCAATATACATGAGCATCCCAATGGTGCGAAATGGCCGAGTGAAGTGAGCAAACCAAGCATCCTGAAGGTGTGAAATAGACAAAAGTATTGCAAAGGTGTGAAACGTGTAACTAAAATAGCAAACCCCTGGAAAGTGTGAAGGTGAAAGAAAACTCATGAGGAGTGAAATAGATGGGGGAGTGCAACAAAACCATGAAGCAGACGAGTGCGTGAAGCGTGAAACTAGCAAAGTAGGCAAACCAAAAATGTGCATGAGGCGTGAAACCAGCAAAGCATGCAAACCAGAAACATGCGTGAGACATGAAATGCCAAACCAAAAACATGAGGCAAGCCGTGAGATAGTGAGACTGTGAGATCAAGAGACGGGGTGAGACTGTGAGACAGTAAAAGCAAGAGTTGTGTGAAACAACCTAGAGATGGAATTCGATGAAGCATTGGAAAGAACTCAACGTATTTCCAAATTTCTTCTAGAGAGGTTAGAGAGTGTTGTGGTGAACTTCTAGGTGGCAGTGAAGCAACCCACTTAATTCAACAGAAGCAAGACAAGCTAAAAGAAGAGTAGACACAATAAGTGACACTCTTCGTATTGTACTTGTTTTGTATTTGCAAAAGTGAAAGGAGCAGAGGATTAAGACATCCATTGTAACTACATTGCTGACATAGGGAGTACCACACTAGTATTCTCAAGTATATTCGATTGTCTCGGTTAAGGAAGAATCCTTACCATCGTGAACATACGTCACATTGACAGAACCACATAAATATTTTGTGTCCATACTTTGAATTTACGTTTTGTGTTTTGAATTGAGCTGTGAACGTAACTAAAGTATCATTGAACCCATAATCTAAAGAAGACCTAATCAAGAACATCCAATCTATCTAATAAGCAAGGTGTCTAAAAAGTGACAATAGATCTACTTTAGTCGAATCTAAAAAAGAGTTTGCTTTTGAGAAAAGTTTGAAGTTGTTCACATACCTGCGTATTGACGAGAACTAGAGTATTAAATAAGTAGAATACTTTGGCTTAAATTATTAGAGTGTGTTTTTAAGGGGTGTGATACTGATTCACCCCTCTCTCAGTATCACAGTTTAATAGATCCTAGGTTGAAGTTGGGAACTTCAGTACAAATCAGTTAAGATGAGACACATGTGTGCAAGCTGAAAAAGGCCTTGTATGGCCTTAATCAAGCCCCAAGAGCATTGTACAATAGGCTGGATGCGTATTTGAGAAAGTTGAACTTCATAAGAGGAATAGTTGATAATAACCTATATGTGTTCAACTTATAAAAAGGCCAGTTAATAACCATAGTATATGTAAATGACATCATCTTTGGAGGGGATCACTTTGCGCTATGCCAAGAATTTGTACAGAAGAGGAGTGAAGAATTTAAGATGTCATTGATTAGAGAAATGACTTACTTTCTTGGATTATAGATAAAACAGTGTGATTTTTATTTCTCAGACAAAATATGCCAAAGAGATGCTAAAAAAGTTTGGCATAGAGGATAGCAGACTTGTTAGTACCCCTATAACAGTGGGCTGCAAGTTAACAAAAGATCAGGAAGGAAGGAGTACAAGCACTATAGAATACAGGAAGATGATAGGGAGCCTTCTGTACCTTACAGCATCAAGGCCTGATCTCATGTAAGCTATGTGCATTGCCAACAGATTCCAAGCTGATCCTAAGGAAACTCATGAGTTAGTAGTGAAAAGAATTTTAAGATACCTTAAAGGAACACTGGAAATGGGTTTGTAGTTTCTTACCATGGATTCTGTAAAACTACGAGCATACACTAATGCAGACTGGGTAGTAAGCACAAATGATAGAAAATCAACCAATGGTTGTAGCTTCTACTTGGGTTCAAAGTGTGTTGCATGGTTAAGTGGAAAGCAGTGTTGTATTGAGCACAATTGAGGCTAAGTATATAGCTGCTTATATAGCATGTACTCAGCATGCAAAGATAATTGGCAGATTTGGGTGTTGAAGTGAAGTTATTAGTGAGTGTATTTTGTGATAATCAAAGTGCAATTGATCTCAGCAAAAATCCAGTTCAAAATTCAAGGAGCAAGCATATTAACAACTGGTATTACTTTTTCAAGGATCAAGTGGAATAGGGTACAATTCAGTTGGAGTATGTTGGCATTAAAGATCAAATTTCAAATATTCTAACTAAAACTCTATCCATAGAGCTGTTTGAAAAGCATAAAATAAGCCTATCTATGCAAATGCCTCCTCAAGCCTGAAGTTCAGGTGAATCCTCCATCTTTACTTTGCAAGTTTTTTAAATTTGTAATTAGTTGGCAAAGGGGGAGAAAAACAATAGTGCAGGGGGAGCTGTTAAGGAAGAGGGAGTGCATATTTAGGGGGAGTTGTACTTTATCTGCTTCTGGATTATTACTCTATGAAGGACTACTGTATAATGGCTTTTATTGTAAGTGTTGCCAACAATTACAAAGGGGGAGATTGTTGTTCCCATAGCCTTATATGGGTTGTAATTATTGTCAACTAGATTTAAGTGTGCAAGCAGAAGTGGCTCATAACTTTGTACAGGATAAGACTAGCATGTAAAATAACCTCGTAAAGTGATCTTCTTGGAGTGAACTTGTAAAGGGAGTGTAGCATTGCTTAAGTCTTAGTGTGACAAGGTGGTAACTATTCATAGGCAATCCTGGCCATTCATTCAAGCAGTTAAGGAATGAGATTTCAGTAGAAAGAAAAGAGCAAGAAAAATAAATTAAGAAGGAGGATAATGCTGAATTTTGAATGAAATAGCAATATGAAGCCACATGGAGGGGCAAGAAAGGAAATTCACCACAGCTACAGTAAGCCCTACTAGGTCTTTCTTAGAAGGGAGTATATAAATCAAGAATTATGTCTTGTGGGGCAACTACCGTAAGATAATGAGACCTAGAGAAGGTGAGATGTGAGACTAGACCAGACCTGGAAACCGTGAAACATGTGAGAGAAGACCAAAAAGAGAGGACGTGAGACTTGGAGAAGGTGAGATGTATTTTATAGTGATCTTATTGATAGGATGTCATCTAATCTATGGATAAGATGACTGTATTTTAGAGTGATCTTATTAATGGCTTGGTAATTTTGACAAATGCATTGTGTTTCATCTTTCTTTGGGATAAGATGATAGGAACTGAGCATGGGTTAACACTCTCCCATAGAAATCCCATTTGCATCAACTCATCCACTTGCCTTTGTATCTCCTTGGTTTCATCCTGATTAGCTATATAGGCAGGTCAATTTGGAATGGCAACATTGGGTATGAAATCTATTTAGTGCTTAATTCCTCTTAAATGAGGTAAACCATGGGGAATTGTTTCAAGAAATAAATTTCTGAACACTTGTAATAATGGAACAACCACACTAGGCAAAGAAAGGTTAAGGTAATTAGATAAAAAATAAGCATCTTTGTACATTAGTACAAGTATTTGTTGCCTTACAACTCTTAACCTCATTTTTCCTAGCAAACACACATTTTTTTTCTCTCCTTTTTGCACACTTTTCTCTCCAGCTTTTCTCTTGACCTCATCCTTTTGACTTGAACTTTTTCCCTCAGCCTCACTTTCTTTCTTTTCCTTTGACCTCTCATTCTCTTTCGTTTTCATTTCCTCTTGTTCTCTCATTCTGCATTCTCTAGTTATCTTAATTTGATCTTTGCATGCTTCAACAAGTCTAAAAAGAGATAATACACCAATTTGATTATTAATTACAAAAGAGTATTTATTCTTATGGCTATCATAAGTAACCTTCCTATCAAAATGCCATGGTAAGCCAAGTAGTATATGACTAGCATTCATTGGTGCCACATTGCAAAAAACCTTGTCCTTGTAATTGCTAATAGAAAAGGCAACTAAAACTTTCTTGGTTACTCTAATTTCTCCACAATCATTCAACCATTGTAGCTTATATAGCTAAGGATGCTTGAAGGTATCCATATTTAGCTTCTCTACCAATAAAGTATTAGTAACATTAGTATAACTTTCGCTATTGATAATTATGCAAATAATGACAACTTGATGTAGGAATCCTTAGAAAGGCTACAATTAATGAAAAATAGGCATAAAAGTCAAAGTAAAAACCCTAAATATTGTATTAAAACTTAGTTGAACCTACATGTCCAAATAGACCCATGAAATTAATCCTTTTTTACATGTAATTTGGCCTTAACTTAAAAATACAGCAACCCAAACTAAAACAGTCCCTTTTATACAAATCAGAACGTGGATCAAGCTTCTCCTTAGCTTGGTCATGTAGGTTGGACTTATATCATGGGTTCTAAGTTTTGTTCTTCAAGTTTTAAGCCTTGCCCATCATTTTGCACATAAAGATAAGCGATTATCCCTAGTGTAGCATTAGAAACTATTATAATAGTCTTGGAATCTTCTAGAGTGGCCTCTTTGTCATGAATCTCCATGATTAAGCCTTGCAAAGCCTCTTTCATCCCCTTGTCCTTACTCTAGTAATCAGACCATCGATTCCTTGCAAAGAATCTTGGGAATACTTGCTTTGTTGTACTTGAACAGCACCTTGTTCTCCATCATAAGCCTTATCCTTTCCTTCCAAAAAGTCTTTAACACAAAGGAATTAAGAAATTAACATAGATGTCTATATCAATCACTATATCATTTGTGAGATCTATATAAGGGGCAATCCAAATTCATTGAAATCCATTAAGAAAAGAAGCTATTACTCCAAAATCCTTTACTATGAGAGAATTATGTTAATTGCTTGAAATGTAAGCTCTTCTCTTGATTACTCAACAATAACATGTCACCACTAGTAGTATGAATCCATCAAATTGTAACAATTTAAAGAGCTATTTGTGATGGAATCTGACATCGAATAAGAAAAGGGAAATCTTGGGCCTTATAAATATAGGTGTTATAGACTTCAATAGGCTACCTTTTGGGAAGAAAGTAATGGCCCCATAATTGTTGGCCCACTCGACCACTAAGCAAGTAAGGAGAGTAGGCAAGGGGGTCCTAGTTTGCAACAAAGATGTTATTGGACTCAAGTGGGAGATTCTGATGGAATTTCATAGTAGATAGGAAGATAGAGACCTTGGGCCTTATAAATATAGGTGCCACACACCCCAATAGGCCTTTTGGGGAGAATCTCATCAAACATTCATAGAGTCCTCTCTATGCACTAACTTTGGTAGAGCAATGTGTGAGCTATATAGATTCAACTCATCCTTTAGTGATCACATTGCTTAAAAGGTTTGCTAATACCTTCCTAGATAAGATGCCACTGTGTTTAACTCTTATAAGGAAGATTCAACACCAAATTGATTTGCCAACCAACATGCCTTTACTAATCAAACTAGCATATAAATGCAACCTCTAGGAGACTCGGGGGTAGCAATGACAGTAGATGAGTTGATCTTTAAAGGAATTGTGCATGAGAGCATAAGCCCATGTTTTATACTAGCCATTTTAGTGGCTTAGAAGAATGGTTTGGAGAGAATGTGCATGGTCAGCCATGCTACCAACAAAATCACTATAAAATATCATTATCTCAATCCACAGCTTGAAGAAAGGAGTTCAACAATTTTAAGTCAAATTATTAAACTTATGGCAAGGAGTTCTATGTCATCATCAAGCATTACAACGTTGAAGCCATTACAAGCTACCAAAGGAGTTTGTTCTTCATTCAAACCATAAGGCCTTAAGTTCATCAATGGTGAACATAAGCTAAACAAGAGGCGTGCTAAATGGGTTAAGTATGTTCAATCCTACTCTTTTGTGATCAAACATAATTTTATGCATAAGAATGTAGTAGCCAAGCTAATTGGATTTGAGGTAATTAATGAACTCTATGTTGATGATACAGACTTCTCTTCTATATTTGTTGATGCAAGAAAGGTACAATGGACTATTTACATGCCCAAAATTGTTCTCTTCAAAGACAACAAGTTGTACATTGTTTACAGTCCTATAAGTTTAAGAATTCCATATACGTGATATTACTGGTCACTTTGGAGTTACCAAGACTTTGGCTATGTTGGGAGGACATTTTTACTGGCCAAAGATGGTGACAGATGTTCAAAGTATCCTTAAGCATTGTGTGATGTGCCAAAAGGCCAAGAGCCATTGATAAAGAACCTACTAGGCGACTTGCCTTAGAAATCCTTGAATTAAATTGTATGCACACCTTAGAAAGTAAGAAAATAAATTGGATTGATCATATTAGAATCCTAAGAAAACTAAGTCCTAACAACTTTAATCTTAAGATGCCTCAAAGGTTGATCTCTTCTTTGATAAGTCAAGATAATGTATTCTTCCAAGAATACAAGAAAGCAAAGCAAACCTTGCTAAAAATATGACAATATTTTTAATGATCCTCGTTTTACAAAGTTGTAACCTTTATATAAGCATGTAAACATTACAATCCTATAACAAAAAGATGTTTCTTATCAAATATAGGAAAGACCTTATTTAGAGGGTATCCCTTTGATTAAGGAATACAAATATGCCATGATATAGGAATCCTTAAAAGACTACAACTAATGACAACTAGGTATAAAAGTCAAAGCAAAACCCTAACTAATATATATCAAGACTTGGTTGAACCTACAAGCCCAAATAAGTTCAAGAAGTTAACCTTTTTACTCAAAAATTTCACCTTAACTTAAAATCTAGCAACCAAAAACAAAAAGGTATATCCTTTAACTTAGCATGCAAATCAAGACTTTCCTTAGCTTCGTCATGTGGCTTGGACTTATATCATAGACTCCAAGCTTTGTTTTACATTTTCTAAGCCTTGTCCATCATCTAACACATAAAGATAAGTGATTATCCTTGGTGTAGCATTGGAAACTTCTAGAATAGCCATAAAATCTTCAAAATCTTGATTATCCTCTTTGTCATGCATATCCATGATGAAGTCATGTAAAGCCACTTTCATCCTCTCTTTGTCCTTGTGATAGTTATTTCACCACTAATTCTTTGCAAAGGATCTTGGGAAACTTGCTTTATTGCATTAGATTAGCTTGTTGTTCCCACAGCCTTGTATGGGTTGTAATTATTGTCAACTAGATTTAAGTGTGCAAGAAAGTAAAGCCACATGGAGGGGCAAGAATTTAAAAGCCAAATGAAGGGGTAAGAACGTAAATCTGCCACATAAGCACTATTAGGGTATCATGGAAGAAAGTATATAAAGACCTTTGAAGTCAAAACTAAGGGAAGGCCAACATAAGAGAGTATTTGGTAAACACAAAGAGAGGAAGGTTGGCAATTGAGCAAAATGGATAGAAAACCTAGACAACTAGTTGACCAAAGAGAGAAAATGTGAGGAAGGAGCCAGCCAAACAAAAAGACGTCCAAAGCAAACCACTCGGCAAACACAAGGGAGCAAATGGCAAACCACCACCTACAAAGGAGAAGACATGATTGGACAGCAACTAAAGGTGAACTGCAAATCACAAATTAGAAGGTGCTAGACGGCAAAACACAAAGGGTGACCGACCAAAGAGAGAAAACAAAGGAGAAGACACGGCTAGACAACAACCAAAGGTGAATGGCAAATCACAAATCAGAAGGTGCTGGACAGAAAAATACAAAGGGTGACCTCCAAAGAGAGAAAACAAGAGAGGAACAGCTGGAGAGCAAGAGTTGGATGGCAAAGCACAAAGGAACAGCCAAAGGGAGACAACTAGCCAACCAAAGGTGAACGTCCAAACCAACCTACCTGGCCAAACAAGGTAAACGTCAAAACCAATCTACACGGCGAAACACAACCAACGGCAAAGGGGTGGATGGCCAAGCAAGGGGAAGAATGGCCAAAGCAAGGCTGGATGGCAAGGGAGAACACACAGCAAAGAGGTGTGATGGCTGGAGAAAACCGTGTGACTCATGTAAGAGAGAAGACAGCACACCATCTATAAGGGAAGAGAGGAGAATGAAAGAGAAGAGGTGTGAAATAGATAAGTGCAAACCAGAAACGGTTGTAAGGTGTGTGACCAGCAAGGCATGCAAACCAGAAACATATGTGGGACGTGAAACGCCAAACCAGAAGCATGCATGAGGCGTGTGACCAGCAAACAGTGCAAACATGAAACGTGCAAGAGACACGTAACGCCAAACCAGAAACGTGAGGCAGGTCATGAGACGTGGAACGGCAAACCAGAAACGTGAGGCAAGCTGTGAGACAAGGAGACAGGTGAGACCGTGAGACGGTGAAAGCAGGAGCTGTGTGAGACAATGTAGAGAAGGAGTTTGGCAAAGCATTAGAAAGAACTCAATGTATTTTCAGATTTCTTCAAGAGAGGTTAGAGAGCATTGCAGTGAACTTCTAAGCAGTAGTGGAGTAGCCTTTCAATTCAATAGAGGCAAGACAAGCTAAAAGAAAGGTAGACACAGTAACTGACACTCTTAGTATTGTACTTGCTTAGTAATTGCAATAGTGAAAGGAGTAGAGGATTAAGACATCCATTGTAACTGGATTTCTTTAATATAGTGGATAGTCTCGGTAAGGTAGAGTCCCTACCTCCGTGGATGTAGATGGAACCACATAAATCTTGTGTGTCCTTAATTTGCTTTACATTTTGTATTTTGAATTGAGTTATGAACGTAGCTAAAGTATCTGCCAACCTATAACCTAACGAAGACCTAAACAAGAACATCTGAATTATTTATTAGGCCAAGTGTGTGAAAGGTGACTTTGGGGACTATTGTGATTAGTAGGTAGCAATAGATCTACCTTAGTCAAGTTTGAGAAAGAGTTCGCTCTTAAGAAGAGGTTG
This sequence comes from Ceriops decandra, assembly GCA_020615895.1. Taxonomy (NCBI): domain Eukaryota; kingdom Viridiplantae; phylum Streptophyta; class Magnoliopsida; order Malpighiales; family Rhizophoraceae; genus Ceriops; species Ceriops decandra. The sequence continues at coordinate 109,715 of JAHLGO010018927.1, read as the reverse complement.
AAATTGTTCACTTACCTGCGAATTGCGAATTGTAGTGATACTGATTCACCCCCCCTTTTTCAGTATCACAAACTAGTAGATCCTCGAGAGAAGTCAGGAACTTTAATTGGTATCAGAGCACAGGTTCACTAGTTTGAAGCTTAATAGCTTAGTGTACTAGTTTGAAGGATTTTAGAAGTTTTAACTTGTTCAGCATGCTAAGAAATAGATGTCGGTACCAGCACCAGCACTACTTACAGTGAGAAGGTTCTGATCTTCAACAGAACCAACTACTATATGTGGAGAGCAAGAATGCAAGTGGTATTTGCAACCATGGGCATGAACATGGTGAAATCTATACAGGAGGGTTTTGTGGCTCTAGAAAAATGTAAAGACCCAACCCCAAAGGAATTAAGGCAATTTGAGATAAATGGGTAGGCCTTACACGTCATCATTTCAGCATTGACAGATGCTGAGTATGCTAAAGTTATGAACTACAAATCTGTCAAGGAGATATGGGACAGATTACAGAAAGTCTATAAAGGTTATGGCAGAATGAAGGAGGCCAAGCTTCAAGTGTTCTAGGAGAGATATGAATCTCTCATAATGCAGGAAAATGAGACAATCCAAGAGTTCTTTACTAGAATTATTGATGCTGTAAATGATCAGAGAAGTTATGGGAAGAACAAGAAGGACTCATCTATTGTGAAGACAATTATGAGAATTCTACTTGAGAGGTTTGCCTCAAAGGTAGTAGCCATAGAGGAGAGTAGGGATATCAATTCTATGTCTCTACATGATCTCCAATGCAATCTCATTGCATATGACATGAGGTTAAAGTCAACGGAGGGCTCCTCAACATCAAAGTTATCAAAGGAGACAACTTTCAAAGCTATACGACACTTAAAGATAAGAGAAGAGGAAGAATCATCCAGTGAGGATGATGATGGTGATGAGGAAGAAAGTGAAGGTGAAGTGTTGGCTTACTTCATAAGGAAATTTAAAAAGGAGTTTAAGAAGGGAAAAGGACAGTTGTCCTTGAGATGTTATCGTTGTGGGCAGACTGGACACTTTACTTCTCAATGCAAAGTGAAACTTCATGATGATGATAAGGATGGTGATGATGAGCAGAATTCAAGATGGAGAAAACCATCATTCAAATCAAAGAAGTCTAGCAAGAAGACTATCAACCTACCGAAGAAGAAAAGAGACTCATTCAAGAGTTATGTGAGTCAAATAAAAGAAGCTAATAAAGAGGAAGATGAATACTCATTAGATGAGCATGCCTTTATAGCATCAACTCAAGGTGGTAGTTCAACCTCTAAAGAGGAAGAGAAGGTTAATGATGAAGAGCCAGATCTTGAAGCTGACCTAAAAGCAGCTTCAAAGGAGATAATTAGAAAGGGTAGAACCATAAGAAGGTTGGAGGCTCACATAAAACAAGTTGAAGCAAAGTGAGCGGAAGTAGAAAGTCAAAAAGATGAAATAAGGGTTGAACATATTGACTAGAAGAGAAGATTTGAAGAACATATCAAAATATATGAAGACTTTACAATAGAGCTTGGCTTAAGGGCTTTAAAAATTGAAGAAATGGAGAAAGAGTTGCTGAGACTTCAGCAACAACTCAAAAGGAGTGAAGAGAACTTACAGAAGGTTGAAATGATAGGGGAAACAAGTTCTACAAGAGAAAAGAAGAATGAAGAGAAAGTGCAGCAATCTAAGGCTATATTGCCTAAAGATAATAAAAATTTGCCATGGAAGTTGAAAGAGAAGGTTATGACCCACGAGAACATAGTTGAGAATAAAGAAGATTTGAAGAAGCAACCTAGGGTGGCAAACAAAAATGAAGAAAAGAAGGTCAGCCAGCAGAGGGCTATGGCTAAACAAAAGAAGGAAAAGAAGGTGACTGAAATGAAACTCATACAAGCAAAGAAGCCAACAACTTTGCCTACACAGCAAGTAATGAATAGAAGAAAACAAGCTATGAGTAGACCCAATAAGAGGCAGTTTCAAGGTCACTATCTTTATTGTGGAGTTTAGGGTCATAAGGCGACTAACTGCTAGTGGAGAAGGCTAGTATATGTCTTCAACTTGAGAAGATATGATGCTACATACAAGGGGAGACAATACAAAATTTAGAAGAGAACACCTATTATGAGATCTTGCATATACTATAAAAGGCAAAGACACGCTGACAAGGATTGTTGGTGGAAGCCCAAACCAGTGGTTTCAAAGAACAAGTTTGCTATATTGGCAGACTTGGAACAGTGTGAAAGGTGCGGGCAAGATGGCCATAATGCCAAGAGATGTATGATACTTCTCCTTGAGCAAGAGAAGGCACTTAATGGCATAGTGAAAACAAGCGGTGCAGTCGAAGCTGAGAAAAAGGAGAAAGCTATCTTCCAGCCAGTTCAAAAGAAGAAATATAAAGCTAAATGGGAGGTGGCTAATATAACTGAAATTGCACTAAAAGCTGACTACAAGGATAAGCAATGGATCCTTGACAGTGGATGCACTTCACATGTAATGGGAGACAATAGTAAATTGTCAAAGCTAAACAAGTCAAGAGAAGGTAGAGTCAAGTTTAGTAAAGATGATTCACTCAACATCAATGGTCTGGGGTCAATAAACATTGGAAGTGGAAAGCTAAAAGATGTTATACACGTTGATGGACTCAGATATAATCTAGCATTTGTCAGCCAACTATGCAATGAAGACCATAAGGTAATATTCACAAAAATAGGTTGTCAGGTAAAGAGTAAAGAAGGCAATATTGTTGCAGCCGGGAAGAGAACAACTGGAAATTTGTATGTGATTGATGAAGACAAGATAAACAACTGTTTACTTACAAAAGAAGAAGAAAATCAACTATGGCATAGGAGGCTGGGACACTTAACACAGAAGAACATGAGGAAGCTAATACTACTCATGCAATCAGAGACATTCCCGACCTCAGGAAAGAGAGAGAGTATGTTTGCTCAGTATGTGCTAAAGGAAAACATGCCAAAAAGTAGTATAAGACCAAAGAATTCAGTTTTGAAGCAATACTTGACATTATGCGTACTTATTTGTGTAGGCCGATGAGAACATAAGAGTTGAATGATGAAAGGTACTTCATCTTGTTTGTTGATTATTATTCAAGAAGGACCTATATCATGCATCTCAAACACAAGTCAGATGTTTTGAATTGCTTTAAGAGATATAGAAGATTGGTTGAAAATGAGAGTGGAAGGAAGATCAAAGTATTGAGGTTAGATCAAGGCACTGAATTTACAAATAAAGCTTTTGAAGTTTACTTTGAGAAGCATAGAATTTGTCACCAAATGGCAGTAGCAAGAACACCTCAACAAAATAGGGTGGTAGAGAGGAAAAATAGAGCTATGGTTGAAATGGCAAGAAGTCTATAGCTGGAATCCAAACTTCACACAAGATTTTGGATAGAAGCAACATTTACAATAGTGCACTTATTGAACAGAGTTTTACTAAGGCCCAATACTGATAAAACTCCATATGAGCTATGGAGTGGGAAGAAGATAATAGCCAAGTATCTTAGAATCTTTTGCAACCCATGTATTGTGAAGAACAAGGAGCAAAACATGGGAAAATTCAATGCTAGGTCTGATGAACGCACTTTGTGTGATACTCAGCAAAGAGAAAAGGCTATAGAGTTTTTTTTGCATAAGTTAGGAAAAGTGATCACGTTCAGTGATGTGAGAATAGATAAGAACTGAAAAACAATGCAGAATGGAGAAGCTGAGGACAATGAAGAAGATGACTTCAATGTAGATGAAGAATCAGACCAACTTGAAGAAAAGGAACAAGAAGTAAGTTCAGACTCAAAGAAGAGTGAGTCTGAAGATAAAGAAAGAGATTCTCTTGCAACTAAGACTGTGCAAGAAATAAAGCCAAAAAAAACATGGACTAGTGCTCGTCAGGAAAATCAGATCATAGCTGACTCGTCAGTAGGAATTACAACAAGAAGAAGAATTATGGGAGCTACTACTTTATTCTCAAAAGTTGAACCTAAATCTGTTGAAAAGGCTACATAAGATCTAACTAAATCTTTATCCATAAAACTATTTGAAAAGCATAGATTGAGTCTATCTATGCAAATGCCTCCTTAAGCCTAAAGTTCAAGTGAATCCTTCATCTCTACTTTACAAGTTTTTTAGATTTGTAATTGGTTGACAAAGGGGGAGAGAAGCAATAATGCAGAAGGAGCTATTAAGAAAGGGTGAGTGCATATTTAGGGGGATTTGAAATTATTGCATAATGGCTTTTGTTTTGAGTGTTGCCAACAATTACAAAGGGGAAGATTATTGTTCCCATAACCTTGTATGGGTTATAATTGTTGTCAACTAGATTTAAGCGTGTAAGAAAGTCAAGCCACATGGAGGGGCAAGAACATAAAAGCCACATGAAGGGACAAGAACATAAATCCACCGCGTAAGCCCTATTAGGGTTTCATGGAAGAGAGTATATAAAGACCTTGGAAGAAAAAACTAGGGGAAGGCCAACATAAGAGAGTATTCGGTAAACACAAAGAGAGAAAGGTCGGCAATTGACCAAATCAGACAAAAAATCTAGACAACCAGTCGACCAAAAAGAGAAAACATAAGGAAGGAGTTGGCCAAAGAAAAAGACGTCCAAAGCAAACCACTTGGCAAACACAAGGGAGCAAATAGCAAACCACCACCTGCAAAGGAGAAGACACGGCTGGACAGCAACCAAAGGTGAACGAAAAATCATAAATCAGAAGGTGTTGGATGGCAAAACACAAAGGGTGACCAGCCAAAGAGAGAAAACAGAGGAGAAGACATGGCTGGACAGGAACGAAAGGTGAATGGCAAATCACAAATCAAAAGGTGCTGGACAGCAAAATACAAAGGGTGACTGGCCAAAAAGAGAAAACAAGAGAGGAAAGGCTGGATAGCAAGAGCTGGATGGCAAAACACAACGGGACAACCAAAGGGAGACAACTAGCCAACCAAAGGTGAATGTCCAAACCAACCTAGCAAAACAAGGTAAGCGTCTAAACCATACTACACGGCCAAACACAACTAAAGGCAAAGGGGTGGATGGCCAAGCAAGGAGGAGAATGACCAAAGCAAGGCTAGATGGCAAGGGAGAACACACAACAAAGAGGTGTGACGGCTAGAGAAAATCGTGTGACTCACGTAAGAGAGAAGACAGCACACCATCCGTAAGGGAAGAGAGGAGAAACCGTGAAAGAGGATACCACTGGGAGAGCAAATCTAGTTGTCCGAAGGTGTGAATAGACAAGTACAAACCAAAAATAGTTGTAAGGCATGTGACTAGCAAGGCGTGCAAACCAGAAACATATGTGGGACATGAAATGCCAAACCAAAACTGTGCGTGAGGCATATGACCAGCAAAGGGTGCAAACCAGAAATGTGCATGAGACGTGTAATGCCAAACCAGAAATATGAGGTAGGCCATGAGACGTGGAAAGGCAAATCAAAAACGTGAAGCGTGCAATGAAACAAGGAGACGGGTGAGATTGTGAGACGGTGAAAGCAAGAGTTGTATGAGACAATGTAGAGAAGGAATTCGGTGAAGCATCGGAAAGAACTCAACGTATTTCTAGATTTCTTCAAGAGAGGTTAGAGAGTGTTGCGGTGAACTTCTAAGTGGTAGTGGAGCAGCCTTTCAATTCAATAGATGTAAGACAAGCTAGAAGAAGGGTAGACATAGTAAGTGACACTCTTTGTATTGTATTTGCTTAGTAATTGCAATAGTGAAAGGAGCAGAGGATTAAAACATCCATTGTAACTGGAATTCTTAAGTATAGTGGATAGTCTAGGTAAGGGAGAGTCCCTACTACTGTGGATGTACGTCACATTGACGAAACCACGTAAATCTCGTGTGTCCTTAATTTGTTTTACGTTCTGTGTTATTAGCCAACCCATAACCTAACGAAGGGCTAAACAAGAACATTTGAATTGTCTATTAGGTAAGGTGTCTGAAAGGTGACTTTGGGGATTATTATGATTAGTAGGTAGCAATAGATCTACCTTACTGGCAAGCTGCAATTTCTATTTGCCAACCATACTTTGCATTGTCAAAAATGACAAGTTGATTCATATTGCTGTTGGTGTTTGGTTATACATAATAAAGCCCTAGTTGCTAACTCTGGCATTGTATTTAGCAGTGGTACTGCAAGTCCATTGCTGGGTATGAGTCAATGTTGACCATTGACCCTAAATTTAAGGAATCAATACTAACTGTTGATTGTAGGGCAATCCTTAGGAATTAATGCTGACTATTGATGATAAGCAACCTTAAATTCAAGGCTTATAAATACCTATGCAATCACCAAGAGCATTGATAGAGCTGAACAAAAAAAAAGGGAACAACATAGAGCATTCTAGGCAGTATTAGAAAGAATAAAAAGGAGGGTAGAGAAAACTAGTAGAGAAAATGGCAGAGAAAAGTAGTAGAGGCAGGAAGGAAACTTGACAGAGGTAAAAAGTTAAGAACCTATAAAAGAGAGAACCGACAGAGAGTTGAGAATCTGCATAAGAGAGAAAGCAGAAAAAGTAGAAGAAAAATTACCAAAAGAGAGCAGTAGAAGAATGGCCAAGAGAAATCAGAAGAAAAACTATGAAAAGAGAGCAAGAGAAAAACTGCTAAGAGATAGCAAAAGAAAACCTACCAATAGAGTGCAACTGAAAACAAACAAAGGTAGAAAGTAGAAGAGTGAAACATGGTAAAGAGAAAAGGAGAGCACGATAGAGAGAAGAGGAGAAGATCAGTTTCCTACCACAACAGCTTGTACACATGGAAAGATCTTTCTTAGGGGAGTTTTTATCATAATCTTTTACTATACTTCGTTGTAAAAGGGTGGGAACTCCTCAAGGTGATCGGGAGATCATTGTAAATGGTTAAAGAGTGATCCTTCCATAGTGGTTAAGGAGAGATCCTTCCACTACATCAAATGTATTCCTTGATTGCAAAAGTGGATCAAGACCCCAATGAGCTTTAGTAAAAAACATAATGGAGAATAGTTCTTAATAAAGCTAATTTGTCTACTTTGATAAAGTTGCTTGTATAGCCTTTTACTTTTGCTTTTGTTGGTATCTCATAAAATGAGTTAGAGCTTTGTCAGCAACTGGCTCGCAAGCTCATGCCGTGAGCAACACATTCTGGTGATAAAGTGAAGTAACTTTATTAAAGTTACTTTAGTCATGTAACCAATAAGGCATCCAATGTTAAGCCCTTCTGGCCTTCCTATATAAGGCTACTTAGGACTCTCTCCTTCTCTCTCTTGTAATATACCTTTCTCTATAAGTAAATAATGCCTTTATTAAGCCCATCTTTGATGACTAATGTTGGATCTGTTGTCAATAGCATCTCATATATTTGTCCTTGTTGATTTGGTATTATGAGTGCCTTTAAGATGTGTTTGTTGCATTTACAAAGTGTTAGCAACTAATTTATTCAAGGTTTAAGGAAAAGGGTGTTGGTGGAATATGATAAGAATAAGGAGAGAAAGTAGGGCCAAAATCAGGATGCTACTAGCCTTACCTTGCGCTACCAAAAATGATGAGTTAATTTAGATTGCTGGTGGTGTTTTGGTTGTAAAGAAAGCACTAGTTGTTATAATTGACTGTTTGCAAGATTGCCCTCTATGTGTTACAAATGAAATTTCTTTGACAAAACATGTTGAAAAGGCCTTTGATAGGGACTCCTCCAATCTATATGAAGAATTGTTTTCTCATCTTAGTTTGTTGCTATTGACGTTGAGAATGGCATCTCTCCTTATTTGGAATTACTATTGCTTACCTTATTAATAGTTGTCACATCCCAAAAGGAGTAAGGCTAGGAAACATGATCATTAATGGTAGGTCAACCATAAATTCAAGGAATCAATGCTGACCTTTGATGGTAGGTCAACCTTAAATTTAAGGAATCAATGCTAACCGTTAATGGTAGGGCAATCCTAAAATAAAGGCATATAAATACCCATACAACTATTAAAAGAGTAGGCAACGAAAGGGAAAATGAGGATAGTAGAGAGTGCACATGACAAAAGGAGAGCACAATAGAGAGTGCATATGGTAAAAGGAGAGCATGGTAGAAAGGATGTATGGCAAAAAGAGAGCATGAGAAGAGTGTGTAGGGAAAAAGGAGAGCATAACAAAGAGAGAGAGCATAACAAAGAGAGTGTGCATAGTAGAAGGAGACCATGACAAAGAGTATGCATGACAGAAGGAGATCATAGCAGAGAGTGTGCACAACAGAAAGAGAAACATGACAAAGAAAGAGCTATGAAACACGATATAGAGTGCTAAGAAAACATGGTTGAGGTAGAGAGAGAGAGAGAGAGAGAGAGAGAGAGAGAGAGAGAGAGAAGAGATCAGTAGAGAGAAAGAGAGGAGAGAACATTATAAGAGAGAACTTCAAAGGAGAGAATGAAAGAGAGCAAAGAACATGAAAAAGGAGAGAATAGTAGAAAGAAAAGAGAATATCAGTTTTTTGCCATAGCAATCTATGCACATAGAGAAATTTTTCTCAAGGGAGTCTTTGTCATAATCTTTTTATGTACTTCTTTGAAAAAGGGTGGGAAACCCTTGTAGTGATCGAAAGATCATTATAAGTGGTTAAAGAATAATTCTTTTACAATGGTTAAGGAGTAATCCTTCCATAGTTGTTAAGGAGAGATCCTTCCACTATATCATCTATATCCCTTGATTTCAAGAGTGAATAATGTGATCTAGAAGAGATCCTATTGCACTGTGGATATAGATCACACATTTTCAGTGAACTACGTAAAAATTTTTATGTGTTCTCAGGTATCTGTGCCTGCTTGATATTCATATAGCTTTTTCACATAAAAAAGGAAGATAAAATTATATGATAAACTTAGGTCATAGAGAATTAATCTAGATAGATTTATAAAAAGTAAAATCTCACATTGATTCATCCCCTCTCCCTCTTAATGTGAAACCTAATAAGATCTTTATCAATTGATATCAAAGCCTTGGGTTCCTTTGTTGATCCATTCTACTTAGATTTGAAATTTTTTGTTGTTGTGAATCGTTACATCTACTGACAGTTAATATCATAGAGTGCATAGATAGTTTTAACACTATGGGCATTCCCACTTTTGATGGACAAAATTATCAATTATGGAAGAATAGAATGCTCCCATATTTGCTTTCACTTGGTTTGAATGTGTTTGAATCTGTTGTTAGTGGTTTTACTTCTATTGCAAAAGGTGATGCTATGACACCTACTAATAACAAGAATTTAGAGTATGAGGAAAGGCTCGAAATGCCTTATATGCCTCTTTATCAGAGAAAACATTTACAAAAGTGATAGGGTGTAACACAGCTAAACAAATTTGAGACAAGTTAAAGAATATTTTTGAAGGTGACAAGGATATGAAGGAAGTCAAGCTAGAAATCTAAAGGAGCAAATTTAAAGATATAAAGATGCTGATTGATGAATTTATGGATGCCTTTTTTATAAAAGTAAATGAAATTGTATGCTCCATTAGAGGCTATGGAGAGGAAATCTATGATGCTACTGTGATAAGGAAGATACTTAAAACCTTACCAAAAGCTTTTAATGCCAAAGTTTCTTTTATTAAAGATAGAGATTCGAATAGGCTACCATTGGATGATTTACACAATATATTGGTGGCTTATGAAATGAGAATAGCCCCAATGAAGAAAGAAAAAAAGCCTAAGGCAAAGAAAGAGTTAACTCTCAAGGTAATGAAGAAATTAAAAATTAAAGAACAAGAAGAAGAATTCGTCAGCAGCTTTGAAGGAGAAGATGATAATACTAAATTTGATAAAATCATGGCATATATCACTAAAAATGTAAGGAAAGGAAAAGGGAAGTACAAGGAAAAATTACCCTTGAAGTGCTTTAGTTGTTAAGGGATTAGGAACTTTACAGTGGATTTCCCAAAGAGAAAAAAAAATTAGACAATGATGATGATGATAAGCCTACCCTAAGGAGGAGAATATAGAAATCCAACTATTTTAAAGCTTGGAATTCAAATGCCAAAGGGAAAAAGAAATTCTTTAGATCTAAAAGAAGATATTTATGGAGCAAGTTTGATGAAGAAAATTATAAAGAAGAAACTAATGATGATCTAGATGATGATGTTACAAAAAATGTGCTGGTTGTATAAGTAAATAATGAAAAAAAAAAAATCCTCAAGTGATAAGGAATCAATTTAAGAGGAAGGGAAAAAGATGTTACAGCAACATAAGAATGAATTGAGAGCTTGTTTACACAAAATTAACAAGCTAGAAAAGGAGGTAAAGAATCTCAAGAAACTAAATAAAAATTCTGATGTTGATAAATTTGATTTCTAAGTGAAAGAGAAGGAGTTTGAAGCAAAAGATAAGGAATACTTGAAAAAAATTAAGGAGCTAAATGTATTTGAGGTAGAGCAAGGCAAAATACACAAAGAACTTAGCTCTAAGGTGATTGCATAAGAGCAAGAAATGCTAAATTTGCAAGCCAAGCTTCACAAGGTTGAATCTAAATTGAATAAGTATGAAAAGAGCGTTATATAGGCTATGGAAGTAAGAGGAGAGTCCTCTTTAGCAAATGCTATCAAGAAGGATGAAAGTTGGATGAGTGTCTAAACAAACAAAGACCTCATCTTATAAGGAAGAAAGGACTTGGCTATATTGAAAAGCCAAATGAGAAGAAGAAAATTGTGTTTGTTCATGATGGAAAAAAAAGTTGTTGCACCTAAAAATTAGGTGGCAAAAGGTGTGAGAAGTAATTATAATGCTGATTATTACCAAACAAGTGCTGAAGATAAGAGATATAAACTTGTTGAAAGAAAAAAAAAATCAAATTTGAAGGATTTTGCTAGTATTATAGTAAATATGGGCACAAGGCTAGTGTGTATTGGCGTAATGGGCTTATAATAAAGAGGAAAGTAAGGCAAGAGTCTAAGGGGAGACTTTATTAAGAAATAAGATAGCCTTAAGTGAAAAGAAGCCAAATTTAACTAAGAAACAGATTTGATATATTGGAAAAAATTTATTGAAGATGTGAAAAGGCTAGACATACTATTAAGGAATGTTTAACATTACTGCTAGGTCAAATAATGCAAAGAAGAACACCTACATATGATCCTACATTTGGCCAAAGAAGAAGAAGAGGAAGAGAAATGGGAATGGTTTTGGAAGTAGCCTTAAAGGCTTATAAGAAAGAAAAGTCATGAATCCTTGACATTGGCTACTCTTCATGCATGTTAGGAGACTCTAAGGTCCTAAAGGAAGTAGAAATATAATAGAGGGTCAATCACATTTAACAATGACAGTGCTTTAAATATTAAAGGTTTTGGTACTACTAAAATTGGTACAGAGAAGCTAATCAAAGGAAGTGATTTATGTTGAAGGACTAAAAAACAATCTAATCAGTGTTAGCCAACTTTGTAATGATGGGCATAAAGTTACTTTTAGGAAGAGTAGTTGCATAGTAAAAAGATTAAGTAATGATATTGTTCTTACAATGGGAGAAAGAACAAATGGAAACTTATACCAAGTTTCCAACAACAAAAACACATGCTACATAAGCACCAAAGATAAGAATTTGTTGCGGCATAAGATATTAGGACATCTTGGATAAAAAGGGTTGAACAAATTGTCCAAAAATGAAGCTGTGAAAAATGTACCCAAGTTAAGAAGAGAAAGAAATACTGAAGTTCTCAACTTCACCCTAGGATCTACTAGTCTGTGATACTGAGAGGGGAGTGAATCAGTATCACACCCCAAAAAAATTATGATAATTTAAGTCAAAGTATTCTACTTCTTTAATACTTTAGCTCTTGTTAATATGTAGGTATGTGAACAACTTCAAACTCTTCTCAAAAGTGAACTCTTTCTCAAATTCAACTAAGGTAGATCTATTGTTACCTACTAATTACAATAGTCCCCAAAGTTACCTTTTGGACACCTTGCCTATTAGACAAATTGGCTATTCTTGATTAGGTATTCTTTAGGTTATAAGTTTGATGATTCTTTAATTGTGTTCACAACTAAATTCAAAACACAAAATGTAAATTCATAGAAAGAACACAAGAGATTTATGTGGTTCCATCAATGTGACATACTCTACAGTGGTAGAGTTTCTTCCTCTACCAAGACAATCCACTATGCTTGAGAAAACCAGTATGGCATTCCCTATGATTGCAATGTAGTTACAATGGGTGTCTTAATCTTTTGCTCTTTTCACTATTACAAATACAAAACAAATACAATGCAAAGAGTGTCACCTACTGTGTCTACCTTTCTTTTAATTTGTCTTGCCTCTATTTAGATTTGAATAGGTTACTGACTGTCGCTTGGAAGATCACCAAAATAGTCTCTAACCTTTCTTGAAGAAATCTGAAAATACGTTGAGTTTTCTCAAATGCTTCACCAAACTTCTTCTCTTGGTTGTCTCACACAACTCTTGGTCTTATCATCTCACGGTCTCACCCATCTCCTTGTCTCACGATCTCACCCATTTCCTGGTCTCACCGTCTCACCATCTAGTCTCACATTCCACCTTCTCCAAGTCTCACATTTTCTTTGGTCTGGTCTCACCTGGTCTCATGCGTTACACCCTTTTCTAGTCTCCCTTATTTCTGGTCTCACCGATTTTGGTCTTCCAGTGTGTTCTGGTGCTACTTGTTTCCCTCTTTTTTGGTCTCACCAATTCTGGTTTTCTAGTGTGTTCTGGTGTCACCTAGTCTTATGCCTCACCTGGTCTCATGTCTCACCTGGTCATCCTTTTCTGGTCTCACGCATTCTGGTCTTCCTTTCACCGTCGAACGTTTCTGGTCTACTCACAATGTCTTATGATTTTGGTCTCCTTTCACCGTTGAACATTTCTGGCCTACTCACACCGTCGCACCTTTCTGGTTTGCTCACAATGTCACACGTTTCTAGTCTCCTTTCACCGTCTCACGTTTCTTGCTTTACTGGTCTGCTCTCACATCTCTCCTTCTCTAGGTCTTACTATCTTAGGGTGGTTGCCTTACAAGAGATAAGTCTTGGTTTGTATACACCCTTCTATGAAAACCATAGTAAGGCTTACTTGAGCTATGACAGATTTCCTTTCTTGCCCCTCCTTGTGGCTTTATATTACTATTCCTTTCTTGCATTAAATCTGGTTGACGACAATTATAACCCATACAAGGCTGTGGGAATAACAATCTCTCCTTTTGTAATTGTTGGCAACACTCACAACAAAAGCCATTATGCAGCAGTCCTTCATAATCTTCTTAGAGTAATAATCCAAAAGCAAATGGATTACAACTCCCCCTTCCTTAACAGCTCCCCCTGCATTGTTGCTTCTCTCCCCCTTTGCCAACCAATTACAAATTTGAAAAACCCAAAAAGTAGAGATGGAGGATTCACCTGAACTTCAGGCTTTAGGAGGCATTTGCATAGACAGACTCATTATATGCTTTTCAAATAGCTTTATGGATAGTGGTTTACTTAGAATATCTAAAATTTGATCTTTAGTACCAACATACTCCAACTGAATTGTACCCTATTCCACTTGATCCTTGATAAAGTGATACTGAATGTCAATATGCTTGCCCCTTGAATGTTGAACTGGATTCTTGCTGAGATCAATTGCACTTTGATTATCACAAAGTACACTCATTGGTAACTTCACTTCAACACCCGAATTTGCCAATTGTCTTTCCATCCATATTACCTGAGTACATGCTGCACAAGTAGCCATATACTCAGCCTTAGCTATGCTTAAAGCAACACTATTTTGCTTTCCACATAACCATGAACACACTTTGAACCCAAGTAAAAGCTGCAGCCACTGGTTGATTTTCTGTCATCTGTACTTCCTACCTAGTCTGCATTAGTGTATGCTCGTAGTTTTACAGAATCCATAGTAGGATACCATAAACCTATTTCCAGTGTCCCTTTGAGGTATCTTAGGATTCTTTTTACTACCAACACATGAGATTCCTTAGGATCAGCTTGGAATTTGCTGGCAATGTGCACAGCTTGCATGAGATCAGGCCCTGATGCTGTAAGGTATAGAAGGCTCCTTATCATCTTCCTGTATTCTATGGGGCTTATAATCCTTCCTTGCTAATCTTTTGTCAACTTGTAGCCTACTGTCATAGGGGTACTGACAGGTCTGCTATCCTCCATGCCAAATGTTTTCAGCATCTCTTTGGCATATTTTGTTTGAGAAATAAAAATACCTTCTTCACACTATTTTATTTGTAATCCAAGAAAGTAAGTCATTTCTCCAATCAATGACATCTTAAATTCCTCACTCATTCTTTATGCAAATTCTTGGCATAGCTCAAAATGATCCCCTCCAAAGATGATGTCATCTACATATACTATGGTTATTAGCTGGCCTTTCTCTAAGGTGAACACATATAGGTTATTATCAACTATTCCTCTTCTAAAGTTTAACCTTCACAAATACCATCCAACCTACTGTACCATGCTCTTAGGTCCTATTTAAGGCCATACAAGGCTTTCTTCAGCTTGCACACATGTGTCTCATCCTCACTAATTTGTACTCCATCGGGTTGTTCAATATACACTTCTTATTTCAGGAGTCTATTCAGAAAGGCTGATTTCACATCCATCTAGTAACTTTATACCTCTTATGTGCTGCCAAAACTAGGAACATTCTAATAGTTTCTAACCTTACCATTGGTGCAAAAGTTTCATCAACATCTACTCCTTCTATCTGAGTGTAGCATTTGCAAACTAGCCTAGCTTTGTTCCTCACCACCTTGCCATCTTCATTATGTTTATTCCTAAATATCCATTTTATTCCTATGACATTCTTGTTCGTGGGTCTTGGAACCAGCTCCCATGTATCATTCTTCTTAATTTGATCCAGCTCCTCATTGATAGCTTTGACCTAGACTCTGTCTTGTGTAACCTCTTCAATAGATTTAGGTTCAACTTGTGAGAGTAAAGTAGTAGCTCCCACAATTTTTCTTCTTGTTGTAACTCCTGCTGATGGGTCACCTATGATCTGATTTCCTTGATAAGTACTAGTCCATGTTTTCTTTGTCTTTCTCTCTTGCACAGTTTTAGTTGTAAGAGAATCTCTTTCTTCATCTTCAGACTCATCTTCCCTAAGTCTGAACTTACTTCTTTTCCCTCTTTTTCATGTTGGTCTAATTCTTCATCTATCTTGAAGACATCTTCTTCATTATCCTTAGCTTTTCCATTATGCATTGTTTTCCAGTTTTCATCTATTCTCACATCACTGGAAGTGACTACTTTTCCTAATTTATGCAGAAAAACTTTGTAACCTTTTGTTTTGTTGAGTATCCCATAAAGATGCCTTCATTTGATATAGCATGGAATTTTCCCAAGTTTTGCTCCTTGTTCTTCACAAAACATGGGCTGCCAAATTGTTTTCTTCCTACTCCATAGCTCATATGGAGTCTTATCATTATTGGGCCTTAGTAAGACTCTGTTCAGTAGGTGCATGGCTGTAAATGTTGCTTCTGTCCAAAATCTTATGTGAAGTTTGGATTTCGGTAGTAGAGTTCTTGCCATTTCAACCACAGCTCTATTTTTCCTCTCTACCACTCCATTCTGTTGAGGTGTTCTTATTATTGCCATTTAATGGTGAATTCCATGCTTCTCAAGGTAATCTTTAAAAGCTTCATTTGTGAATTTAGTGCCTTGATCTGACCTTAATATTTTGATCTTCTTTCCACTCTCATTTTCACCTAATCTTTTGTATCTCTTGAAGCATTTCAAAACTTCTGACTTGTGTTTGAGGTGCATGATGTAGGTCCTTCTAGAATAATCATCAACAAACAAGATGAAGTACCTCTCACCATTTAACCCTTTTGTTCTCATCAGCCCACATAAATCAGTATGTACAATGTCAAGCTTTGCTTCAGAACTGAACTCTTTTGTCTTATACTGCTTTTTGACCTATTTTCCTTTAGAGCATGCTGAGCAAACATACTCCCTCTCTTTCTTGAGTTCTAGAACGTCTATGATTGCATGAGCAGTGGTTAGCTTCCTCATGTTTTTTTGTGTTAAGTGTCCCAACCTCCTATGCTAGAGTTGATTTTCTTCTTCTTTTGTAAGTAAATAGCTGTTTGTATTATCCTCATTAATTACATATAAATTTCCAGTTGTTCTCTTCCCAGCTAATAGTATTGCCTTCTTTACTCTTTACTTGGCAACCTGTTTTTGTGAATATCACTTTATGGTCTTCATTGCATAGTTGGCTGACAGATGCTAGATTATGTCTGAGTTCTTTAACATGCAGAACATCTTTCAGCTTTCCTTTTGCAATATTTACTGACCCTTAACCACTGGTGTTGAGTGAATTATCATTGTCAAACTTGACTCTACCTTCTCTCGATGTGCTCAACTTTGATAATTTACTCGTCTTCAGTCATGTGTGAAGTGCATCCACTATAAAGGATCCACTGCTTATCCTTGTAGTTAGCCTTTAGTGCAATTTCAGCTATATTAGCCTCCTCCCTCTTTAGCTTTATATTCCTTCTTTTGAATTGGCTTGAAGATAGCTTTCTCCTTTTTCTCAGCTTTGACTGTACCAGTTGGTTTTACTGTGCCATTGAGTGCCTTCTCTTACTCATGAAGAAGTGTCATGCATTTCTTGGCATTATGGTCATCCTACCTGCACCTTTCACACTATTCCAAGTTTGTCAATACATCAAACTTGTTCTTTGAAACCACTGGTTTGGGCTTCCACCAACAATCCTTATCAGTGTGTCCTTGCTTTTTACAGTATGTGTAAGAACTCATGACAAGTGTTCTCTTCTGAATTTTGTATTATCTCCCTCTATATGCAGCATCTGATCTTCTCAAGTTAGAGATGTATATTGGCCTTCTCCATTAGCATTTACTTGCCTTATGACCCCAAATTCCACAATAAAGGTAGTGACCTTGAAACTGCCTCTTCTTGGGTCTAACCACACCTTGTTTCCATTTGTTCATTACTTGCTGTGTGGGCATAGTTGTTGGCTTTTTTGCTTGTGTATCTTTCATTTTAGCCACCCTCTTCTCCTTCTTCTATTCAGCCATTGCCCTGGCTGGCTGACCTTCTTTTCTTCTTTTTTGCTTCTTTAAATCTTCTTTATTTTCTACCTTCACTATTCCTAGCTGATCAGTCTTTTCATTCTAAGATGTACAGCTATGGGCTACTGCTCTTTAACAACATACAACATTTTTGGCCCTAGCTTTGGTTTGATAACTGTCTTCTCTACTTTAGTTATCTTCTCTTGAGTCACAGCCTTCTTTTTAAACTTTTGTGGCAAAGTCTCAGTGTGAGACCCAAGAAGGTCCTCATCAACAACAAAAGGATTCTATGCAAATTAGAAGAAGACCAAAAAGTGGTGAACAAACCTCATTGATCTCCAAAATTGAACCCAAATTAGTGGAAGAAGCATTAAAATACAAGGAATGGGTGAGTGCTATGAATAAAGAGTTTGATCAAATTGAAAAGAACAACACTTAGTATTTAGTTCGAAGACCTAAAAGGAAAAACATCATTGGAACCAACTGGGTGTTCTGACTGGAGAGCTTGAAAAAGAAACAAGGGAAGACTTGTCTGTAAAAGCCACTCACAAGTAGAAGGTGTTGATTTTGAATATACCCTTGCTCCTATAGCCAGACTTAAAGTAATCAGAATATTCGTGGTCATTGCTACTCAAAAAAATCATAAAGTTTATCATATGGATGTAAAATTAGCATTTCTAAATGGAGAGCTTGAAAAAGAGGTATTTATTGAACAACTTAATGGTTGAGAAAGGCTTTATTTAGCTTAAAGTAAGCTCTAAGAGCATGGTATTCTAAGCTAGATACATGTCTCAAAGAAACGAAATTCAAAAAAGGGAATAGGACAGTAACTTATACATAAAGGGAGATAAAAGGGCTAATTAATTATTGTGGTTTATGTTGATAACATAATTTTTGTTGCTAAAAAAGAGGCCCTTTACATGGGTTTTGCTGATTAGACAAAGAAGAAATTTGAGATGTCTATGCTAGGTGAGATGAAATTCTTCTTAAGGCTACAAGTTTTGCAAAGCAAGGCAAGAATTTACCTCTCCCAAGAAAATTATGCTTATGAGCTACTAAAAAGGTTTATGATGGAGAAATCCAAACAACTAACTCTCATTACTGTTGGAATAAAGTTGAGCAAAGACAAACAAGGCAAAATGGTTGATTAGAAGGAATATAGAAAGTTGATTGGAAGTTTTCTATATTTTATAACATCAATGCTTGATTTTGTGTTTGCCATAACACTTTATGTTAGATTTCAAAGCTGAAAGAATTATGAGATATGCTAAAGGCACGACAAATTATGGGTTGCTTTATGGTTAAAGTGGACAACTTAATTTATATCGACATAAAAATGCTAATTGGGCTTAAAATTGTGATGACAAAAGGTCTCCATTAGGTAGTGTATTTTATTTAGGTGGTAGATGTGTTTCATAGCACAGTAAGAAGCAAAATTTAGTGACTCTAAGCACTACTAAGGCTAAATATGTGGTTGTTACTTAGGCTTATACTTAAATGCTATAGATGAAACAATAGCTTAAAGATTTAAAGGTGAATGTTCAGTTGCCATTACTGATTGGTTATGACAACTCAAATGCAATCAATTTATCAAAGAATCTTGTCCAACACTCTAAATCTAAACATATTGAAATCAAGTGCCAGTTCATTAAAGAAAAAGTGGAGAAAAATGAAGTAAAGTTGGAGTATATGCCTACCACAAAGCAAGTTGCAAATATTTTCATCAAACCTTTGTTAAGAAAGATGTTCCAAAAGTTAAGGTTGAACTCATGTGTTCATGATAAAAACCTTTTTAGGTACATTGAGAGGGGAGGGGGTGAATCAGTGTAAGATATGTGCTTTTTACAACTTGATCTAGATTTAACCTCTATGGCTTGTTAAAGCTAATAATCCAATTTTTATTTTTCTCCTTTATGTGAGTGCGATTGTATGACTAAAAATTCAATGTGCAAGCACCCAAAACACGCTACAATTTTTACATAATTCTCTTATAATGTGTGAGCTATGTCCACGATGTGATAGAATTCCTCCTAAATTACATAATCCACTTTTGCTATCGAGGATATAATAATGTTGTGGAAGGGTTACTCCTTCACCACTTATGGAAGGACTACTCTTTAACCACATAAAATGATCTCCTTATCACTCCAAGGGTATCTCACCTTGTTTTTCAACAAATTTATCAAGCATTTATGGTAAAACCGTTCCTAGAGAACAAATACTCAATGTGTACAAACAATTAGAGTAGAATATAGATCTTCTCCTTCCTTTGTTGCTGATGCTGCCTGCACGTGATGCTAATGCTATTTGTACATATTGTTGTTGCTATTCACGTGCACTACTAATGTTGTCTGCACACGCTACTACTACTGTCCACACAGATTGCCACTGTTGTCCATGTGTTTTGTCATTGCTGGCTACGCGCATTGCTAATGCCGTTCATACACGCTATCGTTGCTATTCGTGTGCATTGCTAATGTTGTTTGTGCACGTTGCTAATGCTATCCGTATGTGCTTCTACTTTTGTCCACACATATTGCGGCTACTTATCACATACGCTGTTCTTGCTATCCAACTACACTGCTACTGTCTACTTACATCTCTGCTGCTATCCGCCCGCACTACATCTATTTGCTCGCAATGTTGCTACTATCTATTTGCACCGCTGCAACTATCTGTCTACGCTGCTGCTATTTGCTTGCACCACTACTACTATCTGTGTGCGTTGCTACTGCTATCCCCATGCACTACAATAGTTTTCTCACTATAGTTGTCTTCTCGCACCACTACTACTATCCCCACATGCTGAAGTTGTTTTTAGATACTGTTGCTGTTATCCCTGCATGCTGTGACTGCCTTCACACGTTACTACTGTCTACATATTGGGTTGTTGGTGCAAGACCCTTTTACTATTGATCCACCTCCTGCCAACTATTGCCTTGGTGGTTTGCTGATTTCGAACCGTTCTGCTACTGCTCCACCTCCTACCAACTACTATTTTAGTGGCTTGCTGGTGCGGGTGGCTGCCTCAGTGGTTTTTGCTGATGTAGGTGGTTAACTACCTTGCTCTTTTTCTTTGCTCCTTGGCCGATTACACCTTGCTACTTCTCCTTGGTGGCTACTACACTCTCCTTAGCCAACTGCCTTGCCTTTGCTATTCACTCAATTTTTTATTGCCTTTTTTTTTATGCAAGAAACCTAGGGTTATTTATAAAGCCTTGGGATTAGGGCTACACGATCATCAATGGTCATTGCTAATTCCCATATGTTGCCATATAATTAACGACCAGAATTGAATCTTAAAATTTAAGGTCATAGTCAACATTGACTCCTCAATGCCAAGGTTGACTTATCATCACCAATTTCTCTCAATGACTTCACTACATCTTAATAGCATTCATAACATCAAATCAACACATATAATTATGTGAGATGGTGTTGACAACAAATCCAACATTAGCCATCAAAGATGGGCTTAACAACCTCCTTCTTTGGATTTGTTAGTAACATATTAAATCCAAACACATATAACAATTGTTGACATGTACAACTCCCCCTGCACATTGTCATTCACAACTCCCCTTGAAACATGCATTTCTCTTAACCTATTTTAACTCCCATTTCTACTTTTCTCCCTTGATAAGTTCTCCCTCTTTATCCATCAAGCTACTCTCCCTTTTTATCAATATATACTTTTTTTGGATTTATGCAAAATATCTCCCCTTTTAACAACAAATCCATAGAATAATAGAAAAGAGAAGGGGAGAGGGCTTAGAGGATATCTCAACCTCTAAGAGATGGCTGAATACTTAAGTTCAATTTCTTTTGTTCAAGATGTCCCAATTTCTTATGCATAACAAATTCTCATCATTAGTACTTATGTAGCTTCTTGTGTTCTTGCTTCTAGAAACTTGGTAGAAGTTTCCATTTGTTCTTTCACCCTTAGTAAGGACAACACTATCTCTTAGTCTCTTTATTGTGTAGCTATTCTTATTGAAAGTGACTTCACGTCCATCATCACAAAGTTGGCTAACATTGATGAGATTGTGTTTTAACCCTTCAACATAAAGCACTTTCTTTGATTTTAGCTTTTCTGCACCAATTTTATCACATCTCCTTTTGCATGATGGTTACAAGAATTGCTATTCTTTCACCATGGATGGAAAACCATTCACACTTGTTCCATTAACTCCAAAACAAGTGTATAAAGCCCAAGTGGGACTTTATGAAAGTGAGCAAAAGAGGAGCAAAAAGAAAGAGAGAGTCAAGAGAAAGAAAGTGAAGGAAAGAAAAACAAGGTGAAAGCATTTGAGAGTGCTAAGTACAAGAGTTGTTAGGTTCACAAGAGTGAAGATGAGAGAAAACAATTGAGTGTGTTTGCAAAAGGAGTAGATGTTAGGGTTGCCTTCCAAGCTAGGCAATAAATGATTTCGATCCTTTACATGTATTTTTTCTTATCTAACACTGATCTTGATTCATCTTTGCCTAGTGCGATTTCATCTTTGTTGCAGGATTATAATTATATATTCCCTATGTAGATCCCAGATGGTTTACCAATAAGGAGATGAATTGAACATCACATTGATCTTATGCCTAAAGTTCCCATTCCTAATAAGCCAGTGCATAGAAGTAATCCTGAGGAGACAAAGGAGCTTCAAAGGCAAGTTAATAAGTTGATGAAGAAGAGACATGTAAGGGAGAGCATGTGTTCATGGGTTATATTGTTATTTAGTGGGTTGAACAAATTTCAGCATCTTAAAGGGTTATTTTCATGTGTTTTTATTATTATTTAGTGGGTTGGATGAATTTCCTTAATAAGCTCATCTTATTAGCTAGGGTTATTGGGGGTTAGCACATAAAAAGGGAAAAAAGGGTGGCTGGAGGAGGAAAACCCATTTTCATGAGTGTATGAGCTATTTTATCTAGTTCTTTTAGAACTAATTATGAACTTTCATACTTAAGTGTGTTGGTTCAATAGACTTGTCTTCTTTAATGTTGTTGTTGTTAGGAGTGGCATCTAAATCTTATAGTTCTGGTCCTTGGTTATTTATAATCATTGGGTCAGAACTCCGAATCCCTTAACCTTTGTTAGAATGATCATATACCAATGTTGGTGTTGGGTTTCGTTTACATATAATCAAAGTTTGTATCACTAATAGACTACTCCTTGTGATTTGTTGATCCTAAGTCTTTTAAGAATGAACCTAGCTTGAGTGGAAAAAAGGCAAGTGTGGTGAGATCATCATTGAGTGAAAGACTAGTGATAAGAATCTAATTTGAGGGCAAACACATGAGGAAGTGTGTGAGGAACAAATTTCTTTAATTACTAACATGTTTTTATAGGTTGTAAACATGAGTAGTGAAGGAGAAGCGCATGATGTAGATGTGATGATTTGGATAAAGGTTGTCACTAAGCAATTTAAGATGATATATGCAAGGCTAAATGAGTTACAATCACTTAGCAAATCCAAAGCCTTTAAAAGGCATGCAATTGAGGAAGAAGATGAGGAAAAGTCAGACTATGAAGAATCAAGCTTAAGAAAAGGCAAGAAGGCTATTTCCAGAAGAGTGAAATTTAGGCAGTATAAAGATAAAGATTGTAGCATTTCAAGGGAAGAATGATCCTAAACATTATTTGGAATGGGAGAGAAAGGTTAAGCATGTATTTGATTGCCATAATTATTTTAAGGAGAAGAAATTAAAATTGACAGCTATAGAATTCACTAATTATGCATGTATTTGGTAGGGCCAATTGGTGATAAGTAGCAGAAGGAATGGTGAGAGGCCAATTCAATCATGGGAAGTGATGAAATCAATATTATGCAAGAGATTTTATACCTAGCCATTAGCATAGAGACTTGCATAGATAGTTGTAGGGGTTGGTGCAAGGGTCCATGAGTGTGGAGAACTAATACAAAGAGATGGAGATAGCCATGATTATAGCTAATGTAGAGGAAGATCGAGAGGCTATCATGGCAAGGTTTATTGGTTGTTTGAACAAGGAAATTGCATATGTAGTGGATTTGCAACATTATTTGGAGATGGAGGAGTAGTTGCATAAGGATATCAAGGTAGAGAAACAAATCAAATCCAAAGATCCAAGTTTGGATTAGCTTCTAGTTCTACATGAAAGGCAACTTGGAAAGATGCCAAAGGAATCAGTTGTTGTTTCTAAAGGACCAAAATAAAATCTTCTAAATGTCATGATGTTAAGTGCTTTAGTTATCAAGGACATGGACATATTGCTTCTTAATGTCCAAATAAAGGAGCTATGATCATGTTGGAAAATGGTGACGTAGAAAGCATTAGTTCAAGTGATAATGACATGCCACCATTGGAGGAATTTTTTGATGTTGAAGTTGAAGAACCTGTTTATGCAAATATGCTAGTTGCAAGGCGTGCACTAATTATTTAGCCTAAAGATGATGATGATAAGCAGCATAATCATATTTTCTATACAAGATGTCACATTAAAGACAAGGTATGTAGTCTGATTATTGATATTAAAAGTAGTACTAATGTTGCTAATACTTTATTAGTAGAGAAGTTGAATTTGGATACCTGCAAACATCACCTTATAAGCTGCAATGGTTGAATGGTTGCGAAGAAATAAGAGTAACTAAGCAAGTTTTAATTGCCTTTTCAATTGGCAATTACAAAGATGAGATTCACTGTAATGTGGCACCAATGCATACTAGTAATATACTTCTTGGACGACCATGGCAATTTGATAGGAAGGTTACTCATGATGGCCACAAGAACAGATACTTCTTTGTAATTAATAATCGAACTATTGTATTAACTCCTCTCAAATTGCTTCAAGTGTATGAGGATCAAATTAAGATAACTAGAGAGTGCAAAATAAGGGAAGAACAAATGAGAGAATAAGGGGAAAAGAAAAGGAGGGAGAGTGAGAGGTTGAAGGAAAAGAGAGAAAGTGAGACTGAGGGAAACAATTCAAGCAAAAAGGGTAAGGTAAAGTTAGAGAGAAAAGTGTACAAAAAAGAGAAAGAAAGAAGGTGAGTGTGTTTGTTAGGAAAAGTGAAGTTAAGAGTGCTATGACCACAAGACAACTACTTATACTTATGAACAAGGATTTTTCTTTTATCTAATTATAATTATTTTAATTCCTCTTTGCCTAATGTGGCTCTTCCATTATTGCAGGAGTTTGAAGATTTATTTCCTAAAGAGATTCCCCATGGATTACCACTTTTAAGAGGAATTGAGCACTAAATAGACTTCATACTTCTTGTTAGCATGCCAAATCGATAAGCCTATGAACTAATCCAAATGAAACAAAGGAGATATCAAAAATTGATGAGTTGCATGGTTTGTATGTGTTTTCAAAAATTGATTTCAAGAATAGCTATTATCAAATTCGTATGAAAAAGGGAGATGAAGAGAAAACAAATTTAAAACTAAATTTGGATTGCATGAGTGGTTAGTAATGCCTTTTGGATTAACTAATGCACCTAATACATTCATAAGGTTAATGAATCATGTCTTGCATGCTTTTATAGGGAAATTTGTAATAGTTTACTTTAATGATATTTAGTTTACAACAAGAATTTGGACGAACATGTGAAACACTTGCATGTTGTGTTTATAGTGTTAAAAGAGAACCAACTATATGCTAATCTCAAAAAGTGCACATTTTGCAAGGAACTTGTTGTGTTTCTTGGCTATGTTGTTAGTTCACAAGGTATTAGGGTGGAAGGGGAGAAGGTAAGGGTAATAAGGGATTGTCTTATGCCTAAGAATGTGAACAAGATAAAAAACTTTCATGGTTTGACAAGTTTTCATCGAAAGTTTGTTAAGAGTTTTAGTTCTATTGCTAACCTTTAAATGAACTAGTTAAAAAGAATGTTGTTTTCAAGTGGGATGATGTGCATGATTGGGCTTTCAATATTTTGAAAGAAAAGTTTACTAATGCACCTTTGTTATGTTTACCTAACTTTGATAAAGTTTTTGAGATTAAATGTGATGCATTTGGAATAAGAATAGGGGCTATTTTGATGCAAGATTCCAAACCAACTACTTATTTTTAGTAAAATGCTAAATGGGGTAGCCTTAAATTATCCCACTTTTGACAAGAAACCATATGCATTGGTTTAAACTCTTCAAATGTGGCAACATTATTTATGGCTGAGGGAATTCATCATTCATTCTAATCATGAGAGCTTAGAGTTCTTGAAATCCCAAGGTAAGCTTAATAAAAGACATGCTAAGTGGTTGTAGTTCATAGAAACATTTTCTTATGTGATTAAGTACAAACATGGAAAGGAAAACATTGTTGCTGATGCATTGTCTAGGAGGTACATATTACTTACTTCTTTACAAACTAAGTTACTTGGTTTTGAATTGCTTAAGGGCTTGTATGAGAATGATTCTGATTTTGGTCAAGTATGGAATGCATGTGATAAGTGTGCCTTTGGTGACTTTTATAGGCATGAAGGGTTTCTATTTAAGAAGGATAGAATATATTGTGCCTGTCTGTTCTATTCCAAAGTTACTTGTTAGGGAATCTCACGAAGGTGGTTTAATGGGGCAGTTGGTGTGCAAAGGACTTTAGATATATTGCATGAGCATTTTTATTGGCCTAATATGAAGCATGATGTGCATTCCATTTGTGATAATTGCATTACATGTAGGCAATGAAAGGCTAGAGTTAAACTGCATGACATGTATATACCTATCCAACCTTTGACTAATATTTCTATAGACTTTGTCTTAGGATTACCAAGGTTTCAAAGTGGTAAGGATAGCATATTTGTCATTATTGATTGGTTTAGCAAAATGGTTCATTTTGTTGCATGTTCTAAAATCAATGATGCAACATATATTCCATTTGGCGAACTTTATGGATTAAATTGGGAACAAAATGCTTATTTTCTACTATTACACATCCTTAAATAGATAGACAAACTGAGGTAGTTAATAGGATAGTCATTAATTTGTTACATGCTGTCATTCATTAGAACTTAAACCAATGGGAATGGTGTTTGCCACATGTTGAGTTTGCTTATAATAGATCTATTTATCCTACTACTTCCTTGTCACCTTTGGAAGTTGCTTATGGTTTTAATCCTTTAACTCCTTTGAAGATTTTATCTTTGCCTACTAAAGAGTGTGATAAAATAGATGGTAAGAAAAAGGCAAATTTTGTGAAGGATTTCCATGGCATGGTTCAAGCTAACATTGAAAGGAAGAATGAGCAATCCACTTAGCAAGTTAATAAGGGGCGTGTGAAGGTCATCTTTGAACTTGGTGATCAGGTGTGGGTCATATGAGGAATGAATGATTTCCCCCATAAAGAAAGTCCAAATTGTAGCCTTGGGGAGATGGACCTTTTGATGTCTTGGTGAGGATTAATGACAATGCCTATAAGCTAGATTTAGCAAGCAACTATAGTAATGTTAGTGTTACATTTAATGTGGTTAACTTATCTTTGTTTGATGTAGGTGATTCAAGGACGAATCCTTTCAAGGAGGGGAGGAATGATAGAGAACAAGGTATTCAAGTGCAACAAAGCAAGTATTCCCTAGATCCTTTGCAAGAAATTAGTGGTCCAATGACTAGGGCAAGGATAAAGAGGATAAAAGAGGCTTTGCAAGGCTTAATAATGAAGCTACATGACAAAGATTGTTCTAAAATTTTCCAATGCTACACCAAAGATAATCACTTGTCTTTATGTCCAAGATGATGGACAAGGCTTAGAACAGGAAGAACGAAACTTGGAACCCATGATATAAGTCTACGCTACACAACCAAGCTAAGAAAGGCTCGATTGCTTGCTAAGTTGTATTAGTGGGCCTAATTTTGTGTTGGGTTGTTGGATTTTAAGTTAATGCTGAATTACATGTTGAAAAGGCATAACTTCTTAGGTTTATTTCAGCTTATAGGTTTAACAAAGTCTTGATACATTAGTTAAGGTTTTACTTTAACATTATGCCTAGTTATCATTAGTAGTAGTCTTTTTAAGAATTCCTAGTCAAGGTAGATTTGTATTTCTTAATTAGAGGGATCTCTTGTAATTAGGGTTTTCTTAAATAAGTATTTTAGGAAATAGCTTTTCCTTATAGGATTGTAATATATAAAGGCTACATGAACAAGATTGAGGTATTTTTTTAGCAAACATTGCTTTGCTTTCTTGTATTCTTGGAAGAATACATTATCTTGACTTATCAAATGAGTGATCAACCTTTTTTGGCATCTTAAGATTGAGGCTTTTAGGACTTAGTTTTCTTAGGATTCTGATTTGATTAACCTAACTTGTTTCCTAACTTTCTGGGGTTTGGATAACAAACTAATTCAAGGGTTCCTAGGCTAGGTCACTTAGCAAGTTTTTTATCAGGAAGCTTTGCTTTACTTTCTTGTATTCTTGGAAGAATACATTGTTTTAACTTATCAAAGGAGTGACTTTTGTGGCATTGTTTGTTAGGACTTAGTTTCCTTAGGGTTCTAATCCAATCAACCCAACTTGTTTTCTAAATTTTTAGGGTGTGCATAACAAATTGAATCAAGGGTTTGTAGATTAGATCACCTAATGGGTTCTTTATTGTTAGCAGTTTCCTATAAATAAATGTTGTACAATAAGTTGAGTGCTTCCTTTATTTTCTTTGATCTTGCCCTTGTTATTGGTCCTCCAAGGTTTTGCAAAGCATCACTCCCTTATTAAATTGAGCTGGTACAATATGGATTCCATTAAAGATGCACATCATTATGTTTTAGTTAGTCCAAACACATTTGAAGTCAATTGAAAAAAGAAGTTATTATTTTAAATTAGCTTTCTTTACTATAAGAGATGCATTAATTGGTTGAAACTTAAGATTTTGACCTAATTTCTTGGTTTCATTGCATGGAATCATTCACACAAAATGATCATGCAATTAAAATCCATGTTTACACCAAACATTAGTTTCATTGCAATATACATGTCAAAATACCCTTTGTAGTGTAAATTCATTGAATTTCATCAAATAAGTGAATTATTGTACTAATTAACTTTTCTTAAATGGATTGAATGAGTCACTACCTAATAGATCCATTTCTTTTTAGTGCATTGTTTGGGAATAAAATAATGCCCTGACTTTCTCATTTACTTCAGAATAACATTTCAAAACATATTATACTCTTGTTCCATATCTAAAAAAGATGGAGATTGTAGTGGAAAAGTAGTATTTATTGGTTCCTTAACCACACAGAAGCTGAAGAAAAACTCAACCTTATGCTATGCTTGTGTAACTTCTTCTTTTATTCTTTTAATTTCTTCAAATTCCTTTAATGGATAAGAAGGAATTGAAGAAGTTGAATATCTATCATTTTCTAGGTTTAGCCTAAAAAAACCTATTATGTGCAAATTTAATATCTATATCTTCATCATTGAACTCAATGATCTCTTCTAATCATTTGGCTTGTTTCTTGATAGGCTCCATTCCCTTCTCAAGTTTCCATTTTTTAGGTAAGTTAACCTAATACTAGCTGATAGTTTATGGAACCATTACATTAGTTTTTAGATTTATCAATGAGAAATAAGGTGGTTACAGTTTTCTTAGATAATCTATCTGGGATTTCTTTAATTCCAAGATAGTGGTATTTATACCTTACAATGAATCTTGTAAATGAGGATCAAATTTGTTTATGTTAGCATCATATTCAAACCTTATGTTTTGATATCAAGACACAATGTTTGCATCAACTTTGGATATGTGAAAGAAAGAGTGATGTTTGAATAACACAAGAAATAAATAGGACCATCACTCAAACTTGACTCAATTACTCCTTAGTCAAGGAAACAATTATATCTCTTATCTTTGAGATGACTAATTGCAAAGTTATTTAACTCCAATCTTTATAGTTGGTTTAACCACTACTTTTACCATTCTTATATGTAGGAATTTGTACGTACCTTTTTTCATGTAAGATAATAAGCTTTAGAGAGAAAAGAGTAAATTTATTGTAACCCTTATAAAGGTAATTTATTTTCCCTAGTTTTTACAATATAATCTGCTTAACTACTATTACTACTAGTCCTTTTACAACTAAAAGATAAACTTCTATGCAGTCTACTCATCAAAGTTTCATAGGATTATTGTTAATGATTTACACCAACACTCCTCAACACTCTCCTAGTTAAATGGAGAGAACAATGGCAACATTGCTTCATTTTCACGTTATGAAAATCTAATGAGAAAAATCACTAAGAAGTGAATCTAATAACAAAAACTAGGCTCTAAAACCATTCTACACAACTATAAACCTCAATAAAGAAGATAAAAAAAAGAAGATAATTTATAGAATTCAAGCTTTCATTGAAAGGTGTTATTTGCTTACACTAGAGAATAATTTTACCAACGGTGGAAGAGAAAAAAAAACAGGAGAAATCATCTACAAAAGAAAGTTTTTTTATCAAATTTTTTATTTATTAATGCCTCTTCTTCTGAGACTAAGGCTTTATTTATACACATCGAGAAGGAATAACCAATGAATTAGATGATGTCATCACTTACACCATCCATCAATAATTGTTTGTCAAGCAACTTTTCAAAAGTTACTTTATAAAAGTAACTTTAGCCAAACATGTCTTCTTTATAGATACATGATCATAGGAATCTTGCATAATATCATCTTGTGCCTCAGATTACTTTTGTTCACTACTTTTTGGTTTGTTGTGATCGTCTTTTATTAAAGCTATCATCATTTCTAATAACTTGTTTTTAGTAACTAAATTCATTAGCTTTTTAAGCAATTGTTCTGGGGTTTTTAAGCCCCATGGTGCCAACTTTTAAGTATTTAGTGCCAAATCTATTACCCCTTTTGCTATATAAACACTATTGTTGAACAAGTTAAACTTTTCTTGCCAAAAAAATGTTTATTCTTCTAATTAGCCGTGGTACATAGGTAGTCTTTTCTCCTAAGATATATGTATGCTTAGTTGTGATATTATAATCCCATCATATAATCCATGGTATATGGTACCAAGTAATGACGATCATGTTTTTATCCTAGGCTTCAATGTTTTTTTCACAAAACTATTCATAAACAAATTTTACCTTTTATTGTAAGAGTTATAAGATAAACTCCCCATTTTAGGAACCAGGTTTTAATCTAATTTTGAATATGCATAGTGTCATGTGAGAAATGTATTTGGATAAATTAGCTAAATTTCCTTTTTATATATTCATGCAATAGAGCATTTTGTCGAGCCTTGACATAATCAAAATAATTGAAAATTTTAACCTTATGCCATTCTTTCAATTGTTTGTAAGAGAGCAGGTCTCCTTGCCATTCATTTAGGTAAACAAAATTTTTAATTTTGAATTTGGCATAGGTCTAATCTTTAGCTCCTCTTTCTATGGGTTCTACTACCACCAATCCTATTTCAAATAAAATCTATTGATAGTAATAATGATCTTTCTTGGTGGTATGTAGATAAACGTTATCTAAATCATGTAACCACATAAGATTTTAAAGAAACATAGTTATTTTCTATCAAACATAAAAAGAATCTATAAATTTAAGAATAAATGGATAAGTTAACCTCTTATTGATTGAGTACTGAAGTTCCCAACTTTACCCTAGGATCTACTAGTCTATGATACTGAGAAGGGGGATGAATCAGTATCACGCCCCTTAAAAAACTCTGATAATTTAAGCCAAAGTATTCTACTTATTTAATACTCTAGCTCTCGTTAATACGTAGGTATGTGAACAACTTCAAACTCTTCTCAAAAGCAAACTCTTTCTCAAATTTGACTAGGGTAGATCTATTGTTACCTACTAATCACAATAGTTCCTAAAGTCACCTTTCAGACACCTTGCCTATTAGATAGATCGAATATTCTTGATTAGGTGTCCTTTAGGTTATGGGTTTGATGATACTTTAGCTGCGTTCACAACTCAATTCAAAACACAAAACGTAAATTTAAAGTAAGGACATAAGAGATTTAGGTGGTTCTATCAATGTGACGTACGTCCACGGTGGTAGGGACTCTTCTTCTACTGAGATAAACCACTATACTTGAGAATACCAATGTGGTACTCTCGATGTTCACAATGTAGTTACAATGGGTGTCTTAATCCTCTGTTCCTTTCACTATTGCAAATACAACGTAAGTACAATACAAAGAGTGTCACTTACTGTATTTACCCTTCTTCTAGCTTATCTTGCCTTTGTTTAATTGAATAGGCTGCTTCATTGCCACTTAGAAGTCGATCACAACACTCTCTAACCTCTCTCGAAGAAATCTGAAAATATGTTGAGTTCTTTCCAATGCTTCACTGAATTCCTTCTTTTATCGTCTCATGGCTTCACGGCTTGCACTCATGCTTCTGATCTGCTATTTCATGTCTCACGGCCTGCCCCACACTTCTGAACAGTCATGCCATTGCACATTCTAGTCTCATGTCATTGCATATTCTGATCTCACGTCGACTCATGTTCTTGTCTCACACTGACGCACGTTCTGGTCTCATGTTTCAAATCTACACCCGCTTCACTATTCTCAAGCCTCACATATACGAGATCTGCTCTCCCCATCCGTTTCACAGTTCCGCTGGTCTCCCATTTCTGGTTTTTGCCCTCACCTCACATTTCTGGTTTTCTTCTCTTCCAGGGGTGGTGCATTTTTGGTTTTGCCGTTGGTGTGCTAGTGGTTGTACGTTTCTCACTCTCTGTCTGGTTGTGTACCCCTATTCTGTCGTCCACTCTTCTTTTGTCGTATCTCACTTTATTATACTGTATTTTTACCAGTGGTATATGTCTAGTCTAGTATGCTCTTCCGGTGGTCTCTCTTTCGGTGGTGTATGTCTGGTCTGGTCTACTCTTCTGGTGGTGTCTCTCTCTCTCTCTCTCCTAGTTCTCTCCAATGTATTTTCCATTTTTCTCTTTTGGTCTGCCATCCAGCCTCCTTTCTCTCCATATCGAGTTTTTCTCTCATTTTTCCCACCCAGTCGTGTATGTTCGATGTAAGGTTTTCTTTTTCTCTTGCAAAGTTGTGGTTTTACGTTCTTGCCCCTCCATGTACCTTTAAATTACTCTCTTTCCCCTTTATGTGGCTTTATTTTCTTGCCCCTCCATATCAAATTAATTGTACACTTAAATCTAGTTGACAACAATTACAACCCATATAAGGTTATGGGAACAACAATCTCCCCCTTTGTAATTATTGGCAACACTCATAACAAAAGCCATTATGCACCAATTACAACTCCCCCTAAATATGTACTCCCCCTTTCTTAATAGCTCCCCCTACACTGTTGCTTCTCTCCCCTTTACCAACCAATTACAAAAAAAAACACTCAAAGTAGAGATGGAGGATTCACCTGAACTTCAAGCTCGAGGAGGCATTCGCACAGGCAGATTCATTCTGTGCTTTTTAAACAACCCATTTTGTTCCTATGACATTCTTATTAGTGGGTCTTGGAACTAGCTCCCAGGTATCATTCTTCTCGATTTGATCCAGCTCCTTACTGATGGCTTTGACCTAGGCTTTGTCTTGTTTAGCCTCTTCAACAAATTTAGGTTCAACTTGTGAGAGTAAAGCAGTAGCTCCCATAATTCTTCTTCTTGTTATAACTTCTACTAAGGGGTCACCTATGATTTGATTTCCTTGATGAGCACTGGACCATGTTTTCTTTGTCCTTCTTTCTTGCACAGTCTTAGTTGCAAGAGGATCTCTTTCTTCATCTTCAGACTCACTCTTCTCTGAGTCTGAACTTACTTCTTGCTCCTTTTCTTTAGGTTGGTCCGATTCTTCATTTACATTCAAGTCATCTTCTTCATTGTCCTTAACTTCTCCATTCTGCATTGTTTTCCAGTTCTTATCTATTCTCACATCACTGGACGTGATCACTTTTCCCAGCTTATGCATGAAAACTCTATAACCTTTTGTCTTTGCTGAGTATCCCACAAAGATGCCTTCATCAGATCTAGCATTGAATTTTCCCAAGTTTTTCTCCTTGTTCTTCACAAAACATGGGCTGCCAAAGATTTTGAGATACTTGGCTGTTGTCTTCTTCCCACTTCATAGCTCATATGAAGTCTTATCAATATTAGGCCTTAGTAAGACTCTATTTAATAGATGTACCACTATAAATGATGCTTCTGTCCAAAATCTTGTGTGAAGCTTGGATTCCAGTAGTAGAGTTCTTGCCATTTCAACCACAACTCTATTTTTCCTCTCTACCACCCCGTTTTGTTGAGGTGGTCTTGCTATTGCCATCTAATGGTGAATACCATGCATCTCAAGGTAATCTTCAAAAGCTTCATTTGTAAATTCAGTGCCTTGATCTGACGTCAATACTTTGATCTTCCTTCCACTCTCATTTTTAGCCAATCTTCTGTATCTTGTGAAGCAATTTAGAACTTCTGACTTGTGTTTGAGGTGTATGATGCAGGTCCTTCTGGAATAATCATCAACAAATAAGATGAAGTACCTCTCACCATTCAACCCTTTTCTCCTCATTAGTCCACACAAATCATAATGCACAATGTCAAGCACTACATCAGAACTGAACTCTTTGGTCTTATACTGCTTTTTGGCATGTTTTCCTTTAGAGCATGCTGAGCAAACATACTCTCTCTCTCTCTCCTAAGGTCAGGAATGTCTCAAATTGCATGAGTAGTGGTCAGCTTCCTTATGTTCTTCTGAGATAAGTGTCCCAGCCTCCTATGCCAGAGTTGATTTTCTTCTTCTTTGGTGAGTATATAGCTGCTTGTCTTGTCCTCATCAATCACATATAAATTTCCAGCTATTCTCTTTTTGGCTGCAATAGTATTGCCTTCTTTACTTACTTGACAACCTATTTTTGTGAATATTACTTTATGGTCTTCATTGCATAGTTAACTGATGGGTGCTAGATTATATCTGAGTCCTTCAACGTGCAGAACATCCTTTAACTTTCATTTTCTAATATTTACTAACCCTTGGCCACTAATGTTGAGTGAATCATCATTACAAAACTTGACTCTGCCTTCTCTTGACTTGTTTAGCTTTGATAATTTGCTTTTGTCTCCTGTCATGTGTGAAGTGCATCCATTGTCAAGGATCCACTGCTTATCCTTGTAGTCAGCCTTTAGTGCAATTTCAGCTATATTAGCCATCTCCCTTTTAGCTTTATATTCCTTCTTTTGAACTGGCGGGAAGATAGTTTTCTTCTTTTTCTTAGCTTTGACTGCACCAATTGTTTTTACTATGACGTCGAATGCCTTCTCTTACTCAGGGAGAAGTGTCATGCATCTCTTAGCATTATGGCCATCCTGTCTGCACCTTTCACACTGCTTCAAGTCTACTAATACAACAAACTTGTTCTTTGAAACCATTGGTTTGGGCTTCCACCAACACTCCTTGTCAGTGTGTCCTTGCTTTTTATAGTATGTGCAAGAACTCACAACAGGTGTTCTCCTCTAAATTGTGTATTGTCTCTCCCTGTATGTAGCATCATATCTTCTCAAGTTAGACACATATATTGGCCTTCTCCACCAGTAGTTGCACGCCTTATGATCCCAAACTCCACAATAAAGACAGTGACCTTGAAATTTTGGGTTTAATCATAGCTTGTTTTCTTTTGTTCATTACTTGCTGTGTAGGCAACACAGCTGTCTCTTCTTAGGTCTAATCACAGCTTGTTTTCAGTCACCTTCTTCTGATCAGCTATAGCCTTTTGCTAGCTGACCTTTTTTTCTTCATTTTTGTTTGCCACCTTAGGTTGCTTCTTTAAATCCTTTTTATTCTCAACTATCTTATTATCTTTAGGCAATGCAGCCTCAGATTACTGCTCTTTCTCTTCATTCTTCTTTTCTCTTGCAAAACTTGTTTCTCTTATCATTTCAAGCTTATATAAGTTCTCTTCACTTCTTTTGAGCTGTTGTTGAAGTCTCAGCAAATCTTTCTCCATTCCTTCAATTTTTAAAGTCCTTGAGCCAAGTTCTATTGTAAGGTCTTCACATATTTTGATATGTTCTTCAAATCTTCTCTTCAAGTCAATATGTTCAGCCCTTATTTCATCCTTTTAAGCCTCCAACCTTTTTATGGTTCTACTCCTTCTAATTATCTCCTTTGAAACTATTTCCAACTTAGCTTCAAGATCTAGTTCTTCTTCACCAACCTCCTCTTCCTCTTCAGAGGTTGAACTACCACCTTAAGCTAATGCCATAAAGGCCTACTCATTTGATGATTCTTCATCTTCCTCCTCATCAACTTCTTTTATTTGACTCACATAACTCTTGAATGAGCCTTTCTTCTTCTTTTGTGGGTTGGCAGTCTTCTTACTGGACTTCTTTGATTTGAACGATGGTCTTCTCCATCTTGAATTCTTCTCATCATCAACATCCTCATCTTCATCATCAAGTTTCACTTTGCACTGAGAAGCAAAGTGTCCAGTCTGCCCACACCAATAACATCTCAAGGACAACTGTCCTTTTCCATTCTTAAACCCCTTTTTGAACTTCCTTGTGAAGTATGCCAACACTTCACCTGCACTTTTTTCCTCATCATCATCATCATCCTCTCTGGATGATTCTTCCTCTTCTTTTATCTTCAAGTGTTTCATAGCTTTGAAAGCTGCCTCCTTTGATACCTTTGACATTGAGGAGCACTCAATTGACTTTATTCTCATCTTATATGCAATGAGATTGCATTGGAGATCATGCAGAGACATAACATTGAGATCTCTACTCTCCTCCATGGCTGTCACCTTTGAGGCAAAACTCTTAGGCAGAATTCTCAGAATTTGCTTCACAATAGATAAGCCGTTCTTGTTCTTCCCATGACTTCTAAGGTCGTTTACAACATCAATAACCCTAGTGAAGAACTCTTAGACTATCTCATTTTTTTTGCATTCTAAGAGATTCATATCTCTCCTTGAAAACTTGAAGCTTGGTCTCCTTCATTCTGCCATTACCTTCATAGACTTTCTGCAATCTATCCCATATCTCCTTAGTAGATTTGCAGTCCATAACTTTAGCATACTTAGCATCTGTTAATGCTGAAATGATGATGTTTGAGGCCTTTCCATTTATCTCAAACTGCCTTAATTCCTCTGGGATTGGATCTTTACCTTCTTTTGGGGCCACAAAACTCTCCTATATGGATTTCACCACATTTATGGCCATGGTTACAAATACCACTTGCATTCTCGCTCTCCACATATGGTAGTTGGTTCCATTGAAGATTGGAACCTTTTTGCGATAAGTAGTGCTAGTGCTGGTACCAGCATCCATTTTTTAGTATGTTGAACAAGTTAAAACTATTAAAACCCTTCAAACTAGTACACCAAGCTATTCAGCTTTAAATTGTGAACCAGGCTCTGATACCAATTGAAATTCCCAACTTTACCCAAGGATTTACTAGTCTGTGATACTAAGAGGGGGATGAATTAGTATCACACCCCTTAAAAAACTCTGATAATTTAAGCCAAAGTATTCTACTTATTTAATACTCTAGCTCTCGTCAATAAGCAGGTATGTGAACAACTTCAAACTCTTCTCAAATGCGAACTCTTTCTCATATTTGACTAAGGTAAAACTATTGTTACCTACTAATCACAATAGTCCCTAAACTCACCTTTCAAACACCTTGCTTATTAGACAGATTAGATGTTCTTGATTAGGTCTCCTTTAGGTTATGGCTTTGATGATACTTTAGCTATATTCATAACTCAATTCAAAACACAGAATGTAAATTCAAAGTAAGGACACAAGTGATTTATGTGGTTCTACCAATGTGGTGTTTGTCCATGGTGGTAGGGACTCTTCCTCTACCGAGAC
Source organism: Ceriops decandra (assembly GCA_020615895.1). Classification (NCBI taxonomy): domain Eukaryota; kingdom Viridiplantae; phylum Streptophyta; class Magnoliopsida; order Malpighiales; family Rhizophoraceae; genus Ceriops; species Ceriops decandra. The sequence continues at coordinate 72,911 of JAHLGO010018927.1, read as the reverse complement.
AATCCACTATACTTGAGAATACCAGTGTGGTACTCCCGATGTTCACAATGTAGTTACAATGGATGTCTTAATCCTTTGTTTGTTTCACTATTGCAAATACAAAGCTAGTACAACACAAAAAGTGTTACTTACTGTGTCTACCCTTCTTCTAGCTTGTCTTGCCTCTATTTAATTGAACAGGCTGCTCCACTACCGTTTAGAAGTCCACCACAACACTCACTAACCTCTTTTGAAGAAATCTTGAAATATGTTGAGTTCTTTCCAATGCTTCACCGAATTCCTTCTCTAGGTTGTTCCACATAAATCTTACTTTCATCGTCTCACAGCTTCATGACTTGCATTCATGCTTCTGATCTATCATTTTATGTTTCATGGCCTGCCCCATGCTTCTGATCAGTCACACCGTTGCACGTTCTGGTCTCACATCGTCACACGTTTTGGTCTCATGCTGACACACGTTCTGGTCTCATGCCGACGCATGTTCTGGTCTCATGCCAACGCACGTGCTGATCTCACGCCGATGCACGTTCTGGTCTCATGTTTCAGATCTACACCCGCTTTGATGTTCTCATGCCTCATAGATACCAAATCTGCTCTCCTCGTCCGTTTCACAGTTTTGCTGGTCTCCTGTTTCTAGTTTTTGCCCTCACCTCACGTTTCTAGTTTTCTTCTCTTTTAGGGTTGGTGCGTTTCTGGTTTTGCTATTGGTGTGCCGGTGGTTGAATGTTTCTCATGTGTTTTCTCTCTATCCGTCCAGCCATGTACCCCTGTTTTGCCATTAACTCTTCTTTTGCCATATCTGACTCTATTATACTATTTTTTTTTCCTGGTGGTGTATGTCTAGTCTGGTCTGCTCTTCAGGTGGTGTCTCTCTCTCCCGATGGTTTATGTTTGGTCTAGTTTACTCTTCTGTTGGTGTCTCTCTCTCTCTCTCTCTCTCCTGATGGTGTATGCCCCTTTTTCTAGTTTGTATCCGTTTAGCTCTCCTGGTGGTGTGTCTTTCCCATTTTGCTCTCTCGGTTCTCTCTAACGTATTTGTCGTTTTTCTCTTTTGGTCTGCTGTCGAGCCCTTTTTCTCCATATCGAGTTTTTCTCTCCTTTTTCCCACCTGGTCGTGTATGTTCCATGTAGGGTTTTCTTTTTCTCTTGCAAAGTTGTGGTTTTACTTTCTTGCCACTCCATGTAGCTTCAAATTACTCTCTTGCCTCTCCATATGTCTTTACTTTCTTGCCCTTCAATATCAAATTGATTGCACACTTAAATCTAGTTGACAATAATTACAACCCACTGAAGGCTATGGGAACAACAAGTATACATAAACTTTAGAAGATAATGGATCTAAAGAAATTGGATACATCTTAGATGGTGAAATAACATGAGCTAGAGCCAAAAAGATTGAAGAAGCACTAAATGGGCTGATTAAGGACATTCAGGCCAACCAAACATCAAATGGTGTGAATTTAAGTTTGATAAGGAGTTTAGGCCTAATTAATATAATTGCAACACTTAATGGTCAGACTAAGTAATAACATTCATTATTTGACACAATACTCTTTGGCACTCCATGTAAGCAAACAATCTCTCTAAAAAATAAGTCTGCAATGTGTGTGGCATCATTTGTTTTGGTGTAAGTAATGAAATGGGCCATAATTGAAAACCTATCAACTACAACAAGAATACAATCTCGACCCTTCTTGGACCTAGGTAGCTCAAGAATAAAATCCATAGAAATGTTGGTCCAAGGTTCACAAGGGATTTCTAAAGGTATATACTTACCATGGGGCAAAACCCTTGACTTAGCTTGCTTACAAGTAATACAATTGGCATAAACTCTTTCATCATCCCTTTTCATATGTGGCCAAAAGAAATTTTCATTTAAAACATCAAAAGTCTTTTGAATGCCAAAGTGTCCCATTAAACCACCTAGCATGGAATTTTCCCAAGTTTTGCTCTTTGTTCTTCACAAAACATGGGTTGCTAAAGATTCTAAGATACTTGGCTGTTGTCTTCTTCCTACTCTATAACTCATGTGAAGTCTTATTAGTATTAGGCCTTAGTAAAACTCTGTTCAGTAGGTGGACGACTATAAATGTTGCTTATATCCAAAATCTTGTGTGAAGCTTGGATTCCAATAGTAGAGTTCTTGTCATTTCAACCACAGCTCTATTTTTCCTATCTGCCACCTGTTCTATTAAGGTGTTCTTGCTACTGCCATCTAATGGTGAATTCTATGCTTCTCAAGGTAATCTTCAAAAGCTTCATTTGTGAATTTAGTGCCTTGATCTGACCTCAGTACTATGATCTTCTTTCCACTCTCATTTTCAACCAACCTTCTGTATCTCTTGAAGCATTTCAAGGCTTCTGAGTTGTGTTTGAGGTGCATGATGCAGGTCCTTCTGGAATAATCATCAACAAACAAGATGAAGTACCTCTCAACATTTAATCCTTTTGTTCTCATCAGCCCACACAAATCAGTATGCACAATGTCAAGCATTACTTTAGAATTGAACTCTTTGGCCTTAATACTACTTTCTGACCTGTTTTCCTTTGGAGCATGCTGAGCAAACATACTCCCTCTCTCTCTTCAGGTCTGGAATGTCTCTGATTGCATGAGTAGCGGTCAACTTCCTTATGTTCTTCTGTGTTAAGTGTCCTAGCCTCCTATGCCAGAGTTGATTTTCTTCTTCTTATGTAAGTAAACAATTGTTTGTCTTATCCTCATCAATCACATATAAATTTCTAGCTATTCCCTTCTTAGCTGTAATAGTATTGCCGTCTTTACTCTTTACATGGAAACCTATTTTTGTAAATATCACTTTATGGTTTTCATTGCATAATTAGCTAACAGATGTTAGATTATATCTAAGTCCTTCAATATGCAGAACATCTTTCAACTTTCCTTTTCCAATATTTACTGTCTTCTCTTAATGTGTTCAACTTTGATAATTTACTCTTATCTCTTGTCATGTGTGAAGTGCATCCACTATTAAGGTTCCACTGCTTATCCTTGTAGTCAGCCTTTAGTGCAATTTCAGCTATATTAGCCTACTCCCTTTTAGCTTTATATTCCTTCTTTTCAATTGGCTTGAAGATAGCTTTCTCCTTTTTTTTAGCTTTAACTGTACTAGTTGGTTTTACTGTGCCATTGAGTGCCTTCTTTTGCTCAGGGAGAAGTGTCATGCATCTCTTGGCATTATGGCCATCTTACCCACACCTTTCACACTATTCTAAGTCTGCCAATATAGCAAACTTGTTCTTTGAAACCACTGGTTTTGGCTTCCACCAACAAACCTTGTTGGTGTCTCCTTGCTTTTTTACAGTATGTGCAAGAACTCATAACAAATGTTCTCCTCTGAATTTTGTATTGTCTCCCCCTAAATGCAGCATCGGATCTTCTCAAGTTGGAGGCATATACTGGCCTTCTCTACCAGCATTTACTTGCCTTATGACCCCAAACTTCACAATAAAGATAGTAACCTTGAAACTACCTCTTCTTGGGTCAGCAAATATTGAAAAAGGAAAGCTGAAAGATGTTCTGCATGTTGAAGGACTAAGATATAATCTAGCATCTGTCAGCTAACTATGTAATGAAGACCATGAAGTGATATTCATAAAAACAAGTTGCCAAGTAAAGAGTGAAGGAGGCAATACTATTGTAGCTGGGAATAGAACAACTAGAAATTTATATATGATTGATTTGGATAAGACAAATAGCTGTTTACTTACAAAAGAAGAAGAAAATCAACTCTGGCATAGGAGGCTGGGACATTTAACACAAAAGAACATTAGGAAGCTAACCACTACTCATGCAATCAAATACATTCCCGACTTCTAGAGAGAGAGGGAGCATGTCTGCTCAGCATGCTCTAAAGGAAAACATGCTAGAAAGCAATTTAAGACCAAAGAGTTTAGTTCTGAAGCAGTGCTTGACATTGTAAATACTGATTTGTGTGGGCCGATGAGAACAAAAGGGTTGAATGGTGAAAGGTACTTCATCTTATTTGTTGATGATTATTTCAAAATGACTTGCATCATACACCTCAAATACAAGTCAAAAGTTTTGAAACACTTCAAGAGATACAAAAAATTGGCTGAAAATGAGAGTGGAAAGAAGATCAAAGAATTAAGGTCAAATCGAGGCATTGAATTCATAAATAAAGCTTTTGAAAATTACCTTAAGAAGCATGGAATTCACCATCAAATGGTAGTAGCAAGAACACCTCAACAGAATGGGGTGGTAAAGAGGAAAAATAGAGTTGTGGTTGAAATGGCAAGAACACTATTGCTGGAATCCAAGTTTCACACAAGATTTTGGACAGAAGTAACATTTACAGCTGTGCACCTACTGAATAGAGTCTTACTAAGGCTCAATACTGATAAGACTCCATATGAGTGAGCTATGGAGTGGGATGAAGATAGTAACCAAGTATCTCAGAATCTTTGGCAGTCCATGTTTTGTGAAGAACAAGGTGCAAAGCTTAGGAAATTGCATGCTAGGTTAGAGGAAGGCATCTTTGTAGGATACTCACCAAAGACAAAAGGTTACAGAGTTTTCCTATATAAACTGGGAAAAGTGATCACTTCCAGTGATGTGAGAATAGATGAAAACTGGAAAATAATGCAAAATGGAGAAGTTGAGGATAATGAAGAAGATAACTTCAAGATAGATGAAGAATCAGACAAGCATGAAGAAAAGGGGAAAGAAGTAAGTTTAGACTTAGAGAAGAGTGGGTTTGAAGATGAAGAAAGAGATCCTCTTGCAACTAAGACTATGCAAGAGAGAAAGACAAAGAAAATATCAACCAGTGCTCATCAAGGAAATCAGATCACAGGTGACCCATCAGCAAGAGTTAAAACAAGAAGAAGAATTGTGGGAGCCACTGCTTTACTCTCACAAGTTGAACCTAAATCTATTGAAGAGGTTGCACAAGGCAAAGCCTGGGTTAAAGTTATAAATGAGGAGCTAGATCAAATCAAGAAGAATGATACATGGGAGCTAGTTCCAAGACCCACTAACAAGAATGTCATTGGAACAAAATGTTTGTTTAGAAATAAACATAATAAGGATGGAAATGTGGTGAGGAACAAGGATAGGCTGGTTTGCAAAGGCTACACTCAGATAGAAGGAGTAGATGTTGATGAAACTTTTGCACTAGTAGCAAGGTTGGGAACTATTAGAATGTTCTTAGCTTCGGCAGCACATAAGAGGTATAAAGTTTATCAGATGGATGTGAAATCAGCCTTTCTAAATGGGCTCCTCAAAGAAGAAGTGTATATTGAACAACCTGATGGAGTATATGTTGTTCCCACAACCTTGTATGGGCTGTAATTGTTATCAACTATATTTAAGTGTGTAAGTAATTTAAAGCTACATAAAAGGGCAAGAAAGTAAAGCCACATTGACGGGCAAGAAAGTTAATCACAATATAAGTAAGCCCTACTAGGGTTTTTATAGAAGAGAGTATATAAACCAAGACCTTAGAAGACATAAGTGTACACGGAAAAGGTACACCAACGACAAGAAAGACCTTGGTTAAACAAAACCCTACAACAAGAGAAAAACCACGGGCTGGACGGTAAGGAGACAACATGGCAAAGAGGTGGACAAACAGAGTTGACAGCAAAACTGAGTGGATGAGTCGACAGCAAAATAGAGTGGACGAAAAACAAGGACGACGGAAAAACATAATGGATTGAAAAACAGGGTGGATGGCAAAATAAAGTTGATGGAAAAATTGAGTGGACGACAAAACTGAGTGGACAAGTCGATGGCAAAATAGAGTGGATGAAAAACAGGGACAACGACAAAAAGATTGGATGGAAAAATAGGGTGGATGGCAAAAACAATAGTGAACAACGACAAGAGAGAGGACACCACCAGCTGGAGGAAAACTGTGGGACCACCCGGAAGAGAAGACAGCAAATCTGGAACGGGTGAGACCACACCATCGACTGAAAGAAAAGAGTGACCAATAGCAAGAGAAAATGCACGATGAGAGAAGACTCACTATGAGAGGAGACGACACACCATCTGTAAGCGAAGAGATGACACACCAATGAGCAAGAGCATCCTAAAGGTGTGAAATGGCCGAGTGAGCAAACCAAGATCCCGAAGGTGTGAAATGGATGAAAGTATTCTGAAGGTATGAAACGTGTAACCGAAATAGCAAACCCCTGGAAAGTGTGAAGGTGAAAGCAAACCCATGAGACATGAAATGGATGGGGGAAAGCAGCAAAATCGTGAAGTGGACAAGTGCGTGAAGCGTGAAATTAGCAAAGCAGGCAAACCAAAAATGTGCATGAAGCATGAGACCAACAAAGTGTGCAAAGCAAAAACATACATGAGATGTGAAATGCCAAACCAAAAATGTGAGGTAGGCCATGAGATAGTGAGATCGTGAGATCAGGAGATGGGTGAGACAGTGAGATGGTGAAAGCAGGAGTTGTGTGAAACAACCTAGAGAAGGAATTCAGTGAAACATTAGAAAGAACTCAACGTATTTCCAAATTTCTTCAAGAAAGGTTAGAAAGTGTTATGTTGAACTTCTACGCGGCAGTGAAGTAGCCTACTTAATTCAACAGAGGCAAGACAAGCTAGAAGGAGAGTAGACACAGTAAGTGAAACTCTTTATATTGTACTTATTTTGTATTTGCAATAATGAAAGGAGCAGAAGATTAAGACTTCTAGTGTAACTGCATTGTGAACATAGGGAGTACCATACTGGTATTCTCAAGTATAGTGAATTGTCTTGATAGAGGAAGAATCCTTACCACCGTGGACGCACGTCACATTGATGAAACCACGTAAATCTCTTATGTCCTTACTTTTACTTTATCAGCCAACCCATAACCTACCGAAGGCCTAAACAAGAACATTCGAATTGTCTATTAGGCAAGGTGTCTGAAAGGTGACTTTTGGGACTATTATGATTAGTAGGTAACAATAGATCTACCTTAGTCAAATCTGAGAAAGAGTTCACTTTTGTGAAGAGTTTAAAGTTGTTTGCATACTTACATTTTGACAAGAGCTAGAGTATTAAATAAGTAGAATACTTTGGCTTAAATTATCAGAGTGTGTTTTTTAGGTGTGTGATGTTGATTCACCCCCCGCTCAGTATCACAGACTAGTAGATCTTAGGGTGAAGTTGGAAACTTTAATTGGTATTAGAGCATAGGTTCACCAGTTTGAAGCTTAACAACTTGGTGTACTAGTTTTAAGGGTTTCAGAAGTTTTAACTTGTTCATCATACTGAGAAATGGATATGGGTATCGGCATCAGCACTACTTACAATAAGAAGGTTCCAATCTTAAAGGAACCAACTACCATATGGGGAGAGTGAGAATGCAGGTGGTATTTGCAACTATGGGCATGAACGTGGTGAAATCTGTACAAGAGGGTTTTGTGGCCCCAGAAGAAGGTAAAGATCCAACCCTAGAGGAATTAAGGTAGTTTGAGATAAATGGGAAGGCCTCAAACGTCATCATTCTAGCATTGATAGATGCTGAATATGCTAAAGTTAAGGACTACAAATTTGCTAAGAAGATATGAGACAGATTGCAGAAAGTCTATAAAGGTGATGGTAGAATGAAGGAGGCCAAGCTTTAATTTTTCAAGGAGAGATATGAATCCCTCATAATGTAGAAAAATGTGACAGTCCAAGAGTTTTTCACGAGGGTTATTGATGTTGTAAACAACCTTAGAAGTCATGGGAAGAACAAGAAGGACTCATCTATTGTGAAGAAAATTCTGAGAATTCTACCTAAGAGGTTTGCCTCAAAGGTGGCAACCATAGAGGAGAGTAGAGATCTCAATTCTATGTCATTGCATGATCTCCAGTGCAATCTGATTGCATATAAGATGAGAATAAAGTCAACTGAAACCTCCTCAACATCAAAGCTACCAAAAGAGGTAGCTTTCAAAGCTATGAGACACTTGAAGATAAGAGAAGAGGAAGAGTCATCCAGTGAGGATGATGATGGTGATGAAGAAGAAAGTGAAGGTGAAGTGTTGGCTTACTTCACAAGGAAGTTCAAAAAGGGGTCTAAGATGGGAAAAGGACTGTTGTCCTTGAGATATTATCGTTGTGGGCAGAATGGACACTTTACTTCTCAGTGCAAAGAGAAACTTGATGAGGAAGATAAGGATGGTAATGATAAGCAGAATTCAAAATGGAGAAGACCATCATCTAAGTCAAAGAAGTCCAATTAGAAGACTGCTAACCCACAGAAGAAGAAGAGAGGCTCATTCAAGAGTTATGTGAGTTAGACAATAGAAGCTAATGAGGAGGAAGATGAAGACTCATCAAATGAGCATGCCTTTATGGCATCAACTCAAGGTGGTAGTTCAACCTCCAAAGAGGAAGAGGAGGTTGATGAAGAAGAACCAGATCTTGAAGCTAAGTTGGAAGTAGCTTCAAATGAGATAATGAAAAGGGTATGTGTGAGAAGGCATGAGTCCATGTGCAATGCTTGTGTTGCTAGTGCCAAAGAAAGATGGGTCTTAGAGAATATGTGTTGATTGTTAAGTCATTAATAAATTACAGTTAAGTATTGGTACCCTATACCTAGACTTGATGATATGCTTGATGAATTGCACTGATCATGTCCTTTTCTTAAGGTAAGTTGTGATTCCTAAAAGTATTGAGGTTGATATTGAAAAGTTTGAGGCTATCGACAAATGGCCTATACCAAAATGTGTTGGTGATGTGAGGCGTTTTCATGGTCTGACTAGTTTTTATAGGAGATTTCTTTGGGTTTTTAGCATTATAGCCACACCATTGATAGAGGTCATTAAAAAAAGTACAGTGTTTAAATGGGGTGAAGAATGGCAAGTTGCCTTTGAACTATTAAAATTTAAGTTGTGTAATTCATCACTTCTTGCTTTGCTTAATGTTTCTAAAACTTTTGAAATTAAATGTGATGCATTAGGCATTAGGGTGGGGGGTATACTCATGCAAGAGAAATGTCCTATAGCGTTCTTTAATGAAATGTTAAGTGGGGCTGTATTAAATTATCCAACTTATGATAAGGAATTATATGCACTTGTTAGAACTTTAGAAACTTGAAAGCATTACCTTTGGACAAAGGAATTTGTAATCCACACAAATCATGAGTCACTAAAACATTTGAAGGGTCAAGGTAAATTAAACAGAAGACATGCAAAATGGATGGAATTCATAGAAACATTTCCTTCTATCATTCAATATAAGGCAAGTAGGGAAAATGTGGTTGCTGGTGCATTGTCTCGTAGGTATACCTTAATTAGCACCTTAAGCACTAGATTATTAGGTTTTGAGCACATCATTGACTTATATGCTAAAGATGATGATTTTGGTAATGTTTGTAGTGCCTATGAGAATACCAACTTTGGTAAATTCTATAGACATAAGGGTTACTTGTTTAGGGGAAATAAATTATGTATTCTTCAAAGGTCTATTAAAGAATTGATTGTGCAAAAGACTCACGGAGGTCATTTTGGTATTCAAAAGACTTTAGATGGTTTGAGTGAACATTTATTTTGGCCATATATGAAATGTGATATTGAATGAATTTGTGCAAAATGTATCATTTACAAGCATGCTAAGTCTAAGGTATTACCCTCTGGTAATTTCATGCCTTTAAAAGTCCCTAATGAACCTTGGATTGCTATTTTAATGGATTTTGTTCTTGGTTTACCACAGCCCAAAAAGGGTCAAGATTGTATCTTTGTTGTGGTTGATAGGTTTTGTAAGATGACACAACATTAGTACAACTTCCACTATCAATAATCATGCTACATACCTTGATTTTAACATGGCATCTTGTATGAAAAATGTACTTATATTGCTCCTTATCATTATTTACTTGTACTAGTCCTCCACACTTATATACCCATGAAGCAGCCTTAACAACTTTCTATGCAAGTCACTATAGTAGTGGCTAGGTATAAATCTCTTGTGCATTACCGATTTCATCTCTTCCCATGACTAAATTGGCCTCTCACCATTCCTACTCCTATATATCACCAATTGGTCCTACCAAGTACTTGCATAATCAGTGAAGTCTATGACTACCAACTTTACTTTCTTTGCCTCGACATAATTATGGCAATTAAATACATGTTCAACCTTTTTTTGCCACTCCAAATAAAGCTTAAGATCATTCTTACCTTGAAATGTTGGAATCTAGGAAACAACCTTTTTGCCTTTCCTAAAGTTTGATTCTTTATAATCTTCTTCCTCAATCACATGCCTTCTAGATGATTTGGATTTGTTAGGTGATTGTAAATCATTAGTCTTCATCCAAATATTCATGTCTATATGTAGTTCTCCTTCATTACTCATGTTTATAACATACAGAAACACATTAGTAATTTAAAGAAATTTATTCCTCACACATCATGTGTTTGCCCTTAAATCAGATTGTTATCACTCATGTTTCACTTTATTTTGGCCTTTCTCAATGATAATCTCATCACTCTTGCCTTTTTCCACTCAAGCCCCTTTATGTACTTAAAAGACTTAAGATCAATATATCACAAGGAGCAATTCGTTAGATGGTGACGAATCTCAAAATTAGAACTTTTAAAAGAAAAAAAAGAATTCAAGATATCCCTTTCAGGCTTAGAAAGAAAAAAAAAATCAAATTTGCAACCTTATAAATGTACACAAGAGGTTGAAAGAATCAAGATACACTACTTAGCACAATCACCACTTCTTTGTCTTCCTTTCCTTTTATCTTTTTTCTCAACTTTTTTTAACTTTTTGTTCAACTTTCTTTTAATCAAATCAATTACCTACATAATTAACACAAATAAGTGGGATTAATCATTTTTAGGAGCAAGAAGATGATTAAAACAAACAAAAAGAACTAAACAAAGAAACATAAGGAATGAATAAAGCACAAAGAAAAGTAATAAACAAAGATAGATAAGGGATATGTAACTTATTTCTAGAACCAAGGTTTTGATACTAACTAATAAAGAACCCACTAGGTGATCCACCTTAGGAGCCCTTAAATCAAATTGTTATACACACTCTAAAAAGTGAGGAACCAAGTAGGATTTATCTAATTAAAACCCTAAGAAAACTGTGTCCTAAAAGCCTTAATCTTTAGATGCCATAAAGGTTGATCATTCCTTTGATAAGTCAAAACAATGTATTCTTCCAAGAACATAAAATGTCAAAGGAAAGCTTGCTAAAAATACCTCAATCTTATTGATTCCCCTTTTACATAGTTGTAGCTTTTATATAGCATGTAAATGTCAAAAATTATAAGGGAAAAGTGTTCTAAACATACCTATATAGGAAAAACCTTAATTGCAGGAGATCTGTTTAATTAAGAATATAAATTTTCCTTGATGTAGGAATTGTTAAAAAAACTACAACTAATGATAGCTAGACATAAGAGTTAAAGTAAATACCCTAATTAATGTATTAAGATTCAGTCAAACCTACAAGGTCAAATAAATCCAAAAAGTCAAGTCTTTTTATTTGTAATTTGGCTTTAACTTAAAAACTAGCAACACAAAACAAAAACAAGCCCTTTAATAATACTTAGCATGCAAATTGAGTCTTTACTTAGCTTGGTCATGCAACTTGGCTTATATCATGAGTTTTCAAAGTTCTTCAAGTTCTAACTCCTATCCATCATTTTGCACATAATGATAAGTGATTATCCTTGGTGTAGCATTGGAAACTTTTAGAATAGCCTTAAAATCTTCTAGAGCAGTCTCTATCATTCAGCTCTAATATGAACTTCGTTATAATGAACTAGAACCCAACTCCAAAATTGACATCCCTAAGATCATTTTTAGGCAAGTTATGAAATAAACAATTCTAACCAACTGATTATAAAGCAACCACGAGCCAGAATTATAAAAGAATTAAATGCCACTCTTATGCAACACAATGTTGAAGAAATTAAGTCTATAGAAAACCAAACAAGCATGTAAATCAATAAGTTCACAAAGAACCAATAAAAAAGATGCTCGTTTGCATTGAAAATTGAGAGAAAATAATGTCTCTTGTAGTTGTAAAGTTGTATTCTGATCATTGTTTGCCCCTTTAGGTTGCAACTGTACTTAGAAATATATACAATACACAAACCCTAGTAACTATATATAATACCAGCCATATTATACCAGTTCAAATTAATAAGTTGATGTTTTGTAAAAGTTTGGACCACCAATGACAAGGGCAAGGTCAAAGAAAATAAAGGAAGCACTCAACAACTAGTTGCATGACTTTTACTTATAGGAAGTTGCTAAGCATGAGTTAAGGATGATGGAGACTTCATCAAGGCTTGCAAATGTGTCATCTATGGAGGAATATGAAAACCAAGGCCTTGAGAAGAATGTTGGAGTTAGGAACCCATGTTTGGGCATTTCAATGGGTTATTTTCATGGATTATATTGTTATGTAGTGGGTTAGACAAATTTCAACATCTTAATGGGTTATTTTTAAGGGTTTTTATTATTATTTAGTGGGCTAGATGAATTTCCTTAATAAGACCACCTTAGTAGCTAGGGTTTTTAGGGTTAGCATATAAAAAGGGAAAAAAGGATGGCTGGGGGGAGGGGGGAAGATAGTTTTTATAAGGTAAGAGCTATTTTCTCTAATTCTTTGAGAACTAATTTTAAACTTTCATACTTGAGTGTGTTGGTTCAATAGTCTTATCTTTTTCAATGTTGTCATTGTTAGAAGTGGCCTCTAAATCCTATAGTTCTAGTTCTTAGTTGTTTATAATCATTGGGTTAAAACTCTAATCCTTTAACCTGTGTTAAAACAATCCTTTACCAACATTGGTATTAGGTTCCATTTGTATATAATCGAAGTTCATATCATTTGATATTAGAGCTTTAGCTATAATTTAGGTCAGTTATCCTTTTGTTATCATCTTTTTGTGTATTCTTCTTTGTTGGTTGAATTATCAATAAAAAAATTTGTGGGTTCTCGTGTTTCACTACTGCTATTCTTTTATTTTGCAGAAATGCCCTTTAGATTTACTCAGCTTCATTTTTCAATTGGTCATTTACTTAATTAGATTTAATAATTGATTGTTGTCCAATCATACTACTAAATTCATCAAATTCCTTGTCATTTTGTTTGCTTTATTGCCTATCTTCCTTGATTGTGTCACTTCTCTAAAGAGGTAGGTCTATGATTGATATATTCAAGTTTTGTTTGATTGAATTTAGTTTACTTAGAACCTTTTGAAAAATCTCTTGAGTGTGAAATTATAATTGATTGTGTGAAACAAATTAAGTCAAGTGTAAAGACATAAGGGAGCAATTTGAGAGGATTACATTTTCTATTCTTTATCATTTTCTACTACTATAAACATGTCACATGATAAAATTGATAGCTCTACTAAGGGGGAGGAGGAATTTACCTTACCTAACCTTAAATTTTTTATGAATGCCTTAAAGGGGAAGTTTGAAAGAATGGAATTTATGTTTGGTGAAATGTAGGATAGAGTGGAGAGAATTGAAAGGGAGTCTAGCAGGAGACTTTGAGGGGTAGCTAAGAGAATGGTACATGCACAATTAGCTGGACCTTGGTGAAAAGGATGAAGATGAGTATAACATTAGTGGAAGTTATAAAGGGGGCTTTAAAAGGGGTTGAGGTAGTAGAATAGGTAGAGGAATTCGTGGTAGTGGAATTGAGAATGATAAATATATTAACAATCATGAGCAAGGACATGGGGGGAAGAATGAGTGGACAAAAATCTTAGTAGTATTAAAATGAACATACCTTTTTTCCAAGGGAAAGCTAACCCTAATGTCTATTTGAATTGGAAATGAAAGGTGGAATTAATATATTAGTGCCATAACTTTTCCAAGGAGAAGAAGGTGAAGTTAGTTGTGGTAGATCTTACTAATTATATTGTAGTATGGTGGGACCAGCATGTTACTACTAGGAAAAGAAACTTTGAGAGAACCATAGAAACTTGGAATTAGTTAAAGATTATAATGAGAAGGATATTTATTCCTAGCTCTTATTATAGGGATTTGTATAACAAGTTGTAGAACCTTATGCAAGGTTTTAAGAGTGTGCAAGAGTACTAGAAGGAGATGGAGATTGCTATGGTTAAGGCAAATGTAATAGAGGATAGGGAGGTAACCATGGTTTGGCTCCTCCAAGGGTTAAATAGAAGCATAATTGATGTGATAGAACTACAATACTATGTAGAGCTTCAATACATAGTGCCATGAAAGTTGAGAGGCCGCTTGACGAAAGGAGTACTTATAGATATAATTAGAACATGGGTTCATCTTTTTATAAGTTGAGCTAAGGAAAGAAGGAAGAGAAGATGACTCCTAAGCTTAAAACCAATTCACATAGACCTAAGACTAATGGGAGCAGCCTTGAAAAGGGAAATTTTGAGGAAAAACTTAAGGGCACCCAACGAAAAACTAGGGACATCAAATGCTTTAGATGTTGTGGTTAGGGTCATATGGCTTCATAATGTCCTAACAAGAGAACTATGTACCATAAAGAGAATGGTGACTATGTGTCTGGCAATGAAGTTAGTGATGAAGACCAACACCACTAAAGGATGCTCGTGATGTTGATAAGGGGATAGAGTACCCAGAGCATGGTCATAGGATTTTAGCAATAAGGAAAGCTCTTAGTGTGTAAGTTAAGGAGGATGATGTTGAGATGTAGCAGGAAAATATTTTCCAAACTTGGTGTTTAGTTCGGGACAAACTCTATTGCTTGATCATAGATGGAGGTAGTTGTACCAATGTAGCTAGTATAGAGTTGGTGGAGAAATTGAACTTGCCTATAACCAAATATCCTAGGCCATATAACTTATAGTGGTTGAATGATAGTGGAGTGGTGAGAGTGACTAAACAAGTTGTAATTCGATTTTCCATTGCTAGACATAAGGATGAGTTGTTTTGTGATATTGTAGCTATGTAGGTAAGGCATTTGTTGTTATTACGTTGTCCTTCGCAATTTGATAGATGGGTTTTGCATGATGGTTATAAGAACTATTATTCTTTCACCATGGATGGAAACCATTCACACTTGTTCCATTGACTCAAAAACAAGTGTATGAAGACTAAGTGAGACTTTATGAAAGTGAGCAAAAAAGAAGTAGTGAAAAGAAAGAGAGTAAAGTGAAGAAAGTGAAGGAGAGAAAAATAACGTGAAAGTACTTGAGAGTGCTAAGTACAAGAGTAGTCAAGCTCAAAATTGTGAATATGAGAGAAAATGAGTGTGTTTACAATAAGAGTAGATGTTAGGGTTGCCTTTCAAGCTAGACAATAAATGATCTTGACCATTTACAAGGATTCTTATTTCTCTAACAATGACATTGATTCATCTTTGCCTAGTGTTATTTCATCTTTGTTTAGTGTTATTTCATCTTTGTTGTAGGATTATAATGACGTTACCCTACATAGATCCTAGATAGCTTACCACGAAGAAGAGGAATTGAACATCACATTGATCTTATTCCTAGAGATCCCATTCCAAGCAAGTTGGTGTATATAAGTAATCCTAAGGAGACAAAGGAGCTTTAAAGGTAAGTCTATGAATTGATGAAGAAGGGACATGTAAGGGAGAGCATGAGCATGTACAGTGCCAATGTTGCTTGTGCCAAAGAAAAATGGATCTTGGAGGATGTGTGTCAATTGTAGAGCTATCAACAAAATAACTGTTAAGTATTGACATCCTATACCTATACCTAGGCTTGATGAATTGCAGGGTACTTGTTACTTCTCTAAAATTGACCTTAAGAGTGGGTATCATCAAATTAGGATAAGGAAAGGTGATGGATGAAAAACTGCATTCAAGACTAAGCATGGTTTATATGAATGGTTAGTTATGCCTTTCCATTTAACTAATGCACCTATCACTTTTATGAGACTAATGAATCATGTTTTGTGACCTTTCTTAGGAAAATTTGTTGTGGCTTCTTTTGATGATATATTAGTATACAGAAGGAATTTAGAAGAGCATGTTGAACATTTGTGTTATATGCTTGATGTGTTGAGGAAAGAGAAATTGTTTACCAATTTGAAGAAATGTGATTTTTGCAAGGATCATGTGCCTTTCTTAGGTTATGTTATGTCTGCTCATGGCATCGAGGTTGATAAAGAGAAGTTAAGGCTAGCCAAGAGTGTGAGCGATATGAGGAATTTCCATGTTTTGGCTAGCTTTTATAGAAGGTTCATTAAGGATTTTAGTATTGTAGTTATACCATTGATTGAGGTAATTAAAAAGAGTGTGAGTTTCAAGTGGGGTAAGGAACAACAAGATGCCTTTGATTTGCTTCTACTTCTTGCTTTGCTTGATTTTTCTAAAATCTTTGAAATTGAATGTGACACATTAGGCATTAGCATTGGGGGAGTTCTCATGCAAGAGGAATGACCTATTGCATTCTTTAGTGAGAAGTTGAGTGCATCAACAATGAATTATCCAACTTATTATAAAGAAATGTATGCACTTGTTAGGACTTTAGAAACGTGGCAACATTACCTTTGTCCTAAGTAGTTTGTAATTCATATTGATCATGAGCATTTAAAACACTTGAAGGGATAAAGCAAGTTGAATAGAAGACATGCAGAGTGGGTTGAGTTTATTGAAGCTTTTTTATATGTAATTCAATACAAATCAAGTAAGGAAAATATTGTTATTGACGTAGTGTCACATGGGCACACATTGATTAGCAATTTGACAATTAAGTTGTTGGGGTTTGAGCATATTATTGATTTGTATGCTAATAATTCTAACTTTGGTAATGTGTATACTGCATGTTAAAAAGCTATTTTTGGTAAGTGTTATAGACATGAGGCGTATTTGTTTAGAGTAGATAAGCTTTGCATTCCTTAAAGGTCTATGAGAGCATTACTTGTAAAACAAGCTCACAGGGGTGGTTTAATAGGACACTTTGGCATTCAAAAGACTTTTATTGCTTTAAATGAGCATTTCTTTTGGCCATATATGAAAAGGGATGTTGAAAGAATCTATGCCAAATGTATTACCTATAGACAAGCTAAGTCTAGGATTTTGCCCCATGGTAAGTATATGCCTTTAGAAATTCCTTGTGAACCTTATATCAACATTTTTATGGATTTTATTCTGGGATTACCTAGATACAAGAAGGGCCAAGATTGTATTCTTGTTGTAGTTGACAGGTTTTCAGAGATAGCACATATTATTGCTTGCACCAAAATGGATGATGCCATACACATTGCAAACTTATTTTTTAGAGAGATTCTTCACCTAGATGGAGTGCCAAAAAGTATTATGTTAGATCGTAATGGAAAACTTTTAAGCCACTTTTGGAAGACATTATGGAGGTAAGCTTAGAACAAAGTTGTTTTCCACAACTTGCCATCCACAAATAGATGGACAAACTAAGGTAGCCAATTGAACTCTTGGTATGTTTTTGCATGTTGTTATTGGTAAAAACCTTAAAACTTAGGAAGAATGTTTGCTTTTTGTGGAGTTTTCCTATAATCATGTTGTTTATAGTACTATAGGTTTTTCTCCTTTTGAATTTTTTTTTATGGTTTTAATCCATTACCTCCATTGGATTTAGTAACATTGCCTATGTAGGATAGGGTTAATTTAGATGGAAAACGAAGGTTGAAGTGGTTAGGCAACTTCATGAGAAATCTAGGCTTAATATTAAGAGAAAAACCAAACATTATGAAACAAAGCCAACAAAGGTCATAGGCATATCACTTTTGAACCTGGTGATTGGGTTTGGGTACATTTGTAGAAAGATAGATTTCTTATGCAAAGAAAATCAAATTTGCAACCAAGAGGAGATGATCCTTTTCAAGTGGTGGTAAGATCAATGATAACGCATATAAACTTGACATAAACTTGACATGCTAGGAGAGTATAATGTGAGTGCAACATTTAATGTTTCTAACCTTTCTCCTTTTCTCTTTGATAATGTAGGTGCTAATTTGAGGACAATCATTTTGAGGATAGTGAGAATGATGGAACCCATATTGTACCAACTCAAATCAATAAGGGAATTGATACTTTGCAAAACCTTGGACAACCAATGACAAAGGCAAGGTCAAAGAAAATAAACAAAGTACTCAACAACTTTGTTATGTGACATTTACTTACAAGAAGTTGTTAGGCACAAGTAAGGATGATGAAGGCTTCACTAGGGCTTGTAAATGTGTCATTTGTGGAGAAATATGAAAACCATGGCCTTGGGAAGGAAGTTGGAGTTAGGGCCCATGTTTGGGCATTTAAATAGGTTATTTTCATGGATTATATTGTTATGTAGTGAGTTAGACGAATTTAAGCATCTTAATGGGTTAGTTTCATTGGTTTTTATTATTATTTAGTGGGCTGGATGAATTTCCTTATTAAGCCCACCTTAACAGTTAGGATTTTTGGGGGTTAGCATATAAAAAGGGCAAAAAAGATGACTAGAGGGGGAGAATAGTTTTTATGAGGTAGGAGCTATTTTCTTTGGTTCTTTGAGAACTAATTCTGAACTTTCATACTTGAATGTGTTAGTTCAATAGACTTATCATCTTTAATGTTGTCATTGTTAAAAGTGGCCTCTAAATCCTATATTTCTAGTTTTTGGTTGTTTATAATCATTGGGTTAGAACTCTAATCTTTTAACTTGTGTTAGAACGATCTTATATCAATATGGTGTTAAGTTCTGTTTACATATAATCATAGTTCATATCAATATGGGCACAAGACCTATTAGTGAAATACAACACAAGCCTACAAAGTTTCTCAAATAAAATGTCCATATAAAGTGCTAAACTTTATATACATCATGAGATTCAAAATAAGTAAAAGCCTAGCCAAATAGGTACTTAAAACCCCAATGAATCAGTTTGTCCCAATGCCTATTGGTGTCCAGTTGTCGTATTTGCTGTGTTATAAAGGTTGCTATGATCATGGCACTTGATGCTTGCTTGCCTTGGTCTAAAACTCATTTTGTAGCCCCATAGCTTCCCTTATAACAAGAACCCAACCTTTGTCTTGCTTATTCCTCACATAAAACACATTAAAATGCCTTTAGGATGCTTCTATCCTTAACCAATCGTTCTGAACAACTTCTTGCTCTTGGACTTGACAAATTAAAATATTAAGCTCTTTTTAGGCCTTTTATGATCTCACCCTTGCCATTTAACCCTTAAGATTATGTAAAGCATCAATTCCTTTGCTATTGGGTACTAGTACAAGTGGACCTCCATAATTTCCATTCTCTTCAATAGAATTTATCCTCAAATCTAAACCTATATCATCAAAAAGGGAAAGATTAGAAATATTAAATGTTAAACTCATACCATACTCTTTAAGTAAGTCAAGTTGATAGGTGTTGTCATTGACTTTGGCCATAACTTGAAAAGGACCATCTCCTTTAGGTCGTAATTTGTTTTTTCTATGTTGTGGAAATTGCTTCTTCTACATATGTACCCAAACCCAATCTCTTAACTGGAAGATAACATATTTGCATTCCTTGTTGGCTTAAGTGGCATATTGCTCTGTCCCTTTCTTAATATTCAATCGAGCCCTTTTATAAAGTTGTCAGACCACCTCAACCTTTTTCTTTCCATCTAAATTGGCTTGTTCCTGCATAGGCAAGGGCATTAGATCCAACGGTGTCAAAGGGTTGAAACCATAAATTAATTCAAATGGTAAATAACCAATGGCACTATGCACAACTTTATTGTATGCAAACTCTATGAATGATAAATACTCTTTCCCAAGTGTTAGAATTTTTACTGATTATAGCACGTAGTATAGTATCAAGAATATGATTAACTACCTCAGTTTGACCATCAATCTGTGGATAACATATTGTGGAGAAAAGCAATTTTGTACCAAGCTTACTCTAAAGTATCCTCCAAAAATGACTTATAAACATGGTATCAAAATTAGATAGAATACTCTTTGGTACTCCATGAAGTTTGACAATTTCCTTAAAAAATAGGTCAACAATTTGTGTGGCATCATCCATTTTATGGGAAGCAACGAAGTGTGCCATCTTGGAAAACATATTTACCATAATAGAGATATAATCTCAGCCCTTTTTGGAACTTGGTAAGCCAAGTACAAAATCCATTGAAATAGCAATCCAAGGTTCATTAGGGACCTCTAAAGGCATGTACTTACCATAGGGTAATACTTTAATCTTAGCCTGTTTACAAGTGATACATTTTGCATAAATTCATTCAATATCACATTTCATATGTGGTTAAAAGAAATTGTTACTCAAAACATCTAAAGTCTTTTGAATACCAAAATGACCCATCAAACCTCCCCCCAATGAGCTTCTCACACAAGCAGTTCTCTAATAGACCCTTAAGGAATATATAATTTATTTTCCCTAAACAAGTAACCTTCATGTCTATAAAATTTACCTAAGCTGTTATTCTTACAAGCAACAAAAACATTACCTAAATCAGTATTTGTATTATACAAATCAGTGATATGCTCAAAACCTAATCATTTAGTGCTAAAGGTGCTAATTAAGGTGTACCTACGAGACAATATGTCAACAACCACATTTTCCTTACTCACCTTGTATTAAATCACATAAGGAAACATTTCTATAAATTCCATTCACTTTGCATGTCTTCTGTTTAATTTACTTTGACCTTTCAAATGTTTTAGTGACTCATAATTAGTATGAATTACAAATTCCTGAAGCCAAAGGTAGTGCTACCAAGTTTCTAAAGTTCTAACAAGTGCATATAATTTCTTGTCATAAGTTGGATAATTTAATGCAACCACACTTAACTTTTCACTAAAGAATGCTATAAGATGTTTCTTTTGCATGAGTACGCCCCATGCCCCCCACCCCAATGCTTGATGCATCACATTTAATTTCAAAAGTTGTAGTAATCAAGCAAAGTAAGAAGTGGTTAATTACATAACTTAGATTTTAACAATTCAAATACTTCTTGTTCATCACCCTATTTAAGACCTATAGTTTTCTTGATGAACTCTATCAATGATGTAGCTATAGTGCTAAAATCCCAAATAAATCTCCTATAAAAACTAGACAAACCATGAAAACTTGTCACATCACCTACACATTTTGGTATAGGCCATTCTTGGATAGTCTTAACCTTCTTAGTATCAACCTTAATGTCATTAGCAGTCACAACATACCCTAAGGAAATGACATGATTAGTGCAAAAGGTACATTTCTTCAAGTTAGTATACAATTTTCTTTCCTTAACATATTTAGCACACGTTGCAAGTGTTCAACTAAGACTTTAAAGAACAACTATATACTAAAATATCATCAAAATAAACCACTACAAATTTCCCTAAGTCTAGAAAATGATTCATTAATCTCATAAATGTACTAGGTGCAATAGTTAATCTAAATGGCATAACCAACCATGCTTAGTTTTGAATGAAGTTTTCTATTTGTCACCGACACTAATACTAATCTAGTGATATCCACTTTTAAGATCAATTTTTGAAAAGAAGCATGCACCAAGCAATTCATCAAGCATGTCATCAAGTCTAGGTATAGGGTGTCAATACTTACCTATAATTTAATTGATGACTCAATAATTGACATACATTCTCTAGGACCCATCTTTCTTTGGTACTAGTAACATAGGCACTGCATATAGACTCATGCTTTCTTGCACATACCCATTTTTCATCAATTCCACAACCTGCCTTTGAAGTTGTTTTGTCTCCTCTCGGTTACTCTAGTATGTTGGCTTGTTAGGAATAATTGCTCCAAGTATAAGGCCAATACAATGCTCAATTCCCTTTTGTGGTTGCAATCCATTTGCTACATCATTGGGCAATACATCATCAAACTCTTACAACAAAAAAGAAACAACACTAGGAATACAAGAAGTATTGTTAGTTTTAGCAAGGTAGGCATCCTTATAAAGGATCAAATACATTTGCAGCCTAGCTTAGAAGGTAGCTCTCACAGAAGTACCTTTGGCATACATACTCACTTGTTGTCGCTTCATTTTATTTTGCACCTCAACACTCTTATGTTTAGCACTCTTAAGTGTTTGCTCTCACCTTTTCTTTCTCTCACTCTCATTTTTCTCTCCTCTCTCTTTCTTTTAACTTTTATTCTTTTGTTAATTTTCAAAAAGTCTTAGTTGGTCTTCATAAACCTGTTTAGAAGTTAATGGTACGAGTATAATGGGTTTTCCCTCCATTATAAATGTAGACCTATTTTTGTACCCATCATGTGTTACCTTCCTATCAAATTGCCATGACAATCCTAATCGCAAATGACTAGCCTACATAGGTACATCATCACAAGTAACCTTATCCTTATACCTACCAATAGTATATGGAACAATCATTTGCTTAGTCACTCTCACCTCCCCACTATCGTTTAACCACTACGGTTTATATAATGAAGCTGCCATAGCTAACTTCACTTTCTCCTCCTCGGAGAAGTTGTGACACTCATATATTAATTATACTAGACGTTCCCAATCCAAATAGACATCATGGTCGGCTTTTCCTTACAAAGAAGGTATTTTCATTGTAATATTATTAAGATTTTTGCCTACCCCTTCTTCCCCCCTAGTCCTCCACTCACAGTTTTTAGTAACTTAATCATTCTCGATTCCACTACCACAGATTCCTTTACCTGTTTTACTACCTTAACTCCCTCTAAAGCCCCCTCTATAACTTCTACTAAGGTTATCACCCTCTTCATACTCATCTTCTTTACCAAGCTCCGACTCTAATGGTGCATGTACCATTCTCTCAGCTACCCTCCCATGTCTCTCGCTAAACTCCTTTTCAATTCTTTCCACTCTATCCCACATTTCACCAAAGATAAACTCTATTCTCTCAAACTTCCCTTCTAGGGCTTTCATAAAAAATTTAAGGGATGGTACGTCTAATTCCTCCTTTCCCTTAGTAAGGCTATTAGTTTTATCATGTGACATGTCTATAGCAGTAGAAAATATGATCCTCTCAAATCACTCCCTAAAGTGTTTACACTCCACTCAATGTACACAATCAAATGTAGTTTCACACTCAAGAGCTTTCTCAAAAGGTTAGGTAAACTAAATTTGATCAAACAAAACTTGAATATATCAATCTTAGACCAACCTCTTCAAAGTGACTTAATCAAGGAAGGCAAGCAATAAAGCAAATAGAATGCAAGGAATTTGATGAAATAAGCAATGCAATCAGACAACAATTGATCATCAAATATAATCAAGTAAATGACCAATTGAACAATGAAGCCTTTTTTTTTCGGTTAACTAATGGGTATTTTTGCAAAAGGAATGAACAGTAGTAGTAAAACACAAGAAACACATGAATTTTTCTTTTTTCTTTTTTTTATTTATAATTCAACCAATAATGAAGAACACCCGAAAAAGATGATGAAAAAATGGATAACTAACTTGAGTTAGAACCAAAACTCTAATACCAAATGATGTGAACTCCGATTATAATGAATCGGAACCCAACACAAAAAATGATGTCACGAGGATCGTTTTAAGATAGGTTATAAAATAAACAATTCTAACCCAATGATTATAAAGCAAGTACGAACTAGAATTATAAAAGAATTAGATGCCACTCCTATGCAATATAAGGTTGAAGAAGATATGTCTATGAAAAACATAATCACGCATGTAAATCAACAAGTTCACCAAGAACCAATGAAAATGATGCTTGTTTGTATTGAAATTTAAGAGAAAACAATGTCTTTTGTAGTTGTAAAGTTGTATTCTAATCTCTATTTGGCCCGCCATAAGTTACAGCTATATATAATACACAAACCCTAGTTACCATCTAGGTCTATGACCTATTAGTGAAATACAACATAAGTCTACAAAGTTTCCCAAATAATAAGCCCATATAAAGTACTAAACTTTATATACATCTTGATGCTTGCTCTTGGACTTGACAAATTAAACTATTAAGCACTTCTTGATCCTTCTGTGATCTAGCCCTTTTCATTAGATCCCTAAGATTATGTAAAGCATCAATTCCTTGGTTGTTTGGTACTAGTACAAGTGGACCTACATCCAGCTCCATGATTAAGTCATGTAAAGTCTCTTTCATCCTTTTTGTCCTTACCCTAGTCATTGGAGTACTGATTCCTTGTAAAGGATCTTTTAAATACTTGCTTTGTTTTACTTGATCAACACTTTGTTCTCTATCACCTTGGATTAGGGCTCTTTTGCTCATTTGTTCCAACAAAATTTTTTAGTTAATAAACTCAAATA
Source organism: Ceriops decandra (assembly GCA_020615895.1). NCBI lineage: Eukaryota > Viridiplantae > Streptophyta > Magnoliopsida > Malpighiales > Rhizophoraceae > Ceriops > Ceriops decandra. Next base: position 48,733 of record JAHLGO010018927.1, on the reverse strand, counting down.
TTTTCTTTTCTTATCATAAAGTATTTTCATTTTTATACATTGATCTTTTGTAAGAAATTAAAAGCTAATAAGCTTTCCTTCAATTTCTGCATATCCCATCCTTAGAAATCTTTTGAATTAAATAAAGCATATGCAAAAATGGATTTCTCATAATAATAATATGTTGGCAAAGATTTTTAACAACAACAAAAAGAATATGTGATGAGAATCATAGAGATGATGGGTGGAAAGTTTCAATGGAAGCAAGAGGTCCATTGCACATTCCAAAAGGCCCAATAACATGAGCTAGTACCGAAAAGATCGAAGAAGCACTAAATAGGCTGATTGAGGACATTCAAGCCAACCAAGCTTCAAATGGTGCAAATTTATGTTTAACAAAGAGTCTAGGCCTAATTAATATAATTGAAATACTTAATAGTCAAACTAAGTAATAGCATTCACTCCTAAATAGGAGTTTATTGTCTATGTTGGAATTTGTCCATAGTTAGGAATTCCTCCAAAATAAGGATTTGTCCTCAGTAGGAATTTGTGCCTCTTTAGGATTGCTATCTTAGCCTATAAATAGGCACCCCATGTAAGTTTTGGAAAATTAGACAACTTTGAGTGAAATAGAAAGTAAGGATTTTTCTCCCTCAGTTCTTTTGAGGACTAAATAACTTATCAAGAGGTACTTCTTCTTGTGGTATTCCAATCGACTTATCACTCCCAATTCCTTTTTTTTTTTTTTGGGAGTGTGGTATCCATATCCTTTTTAAATACCCTAGGTTCGTGTTCCTTCGAATAATGGGTCTAGGGTTTGTGTTATTAAACTCTAGTTTAGCTTTTTTGGTTGTTCTTTGATTCCTTGTATGCATTGGGTCCCTAAGCCATGTCTTTTTGGGGTTTTTTGCATCAATATGTATTCATATCAGCACACAAATCTAGTAGTGCTACAGTAAAGAAGTGTATTCCTTACTAATTATGATTGTAATCTTTATATACCAGTTATGGGCAATAACCTTGTTAATTATATTCACATACTGAAGATTATTTAAATCTTCTTCTTCCTTTAAGGAAGATTCTATAATGTCTATATTTTCTTTAGATGTACCAGGAAAGTCTAAAGCCAATCTAGGTGTATTTTTAAGATTAATAGCTCTTTTTCTTTAGTTCCTTGAGCTCTCTTGTTTAAATTCTTTGATTTAAAACTTGAGTTATTAGATCAACGGTTCCCTATTCAAAGATTGCCTTCCTTTAATTCTTAGTATAATTGTATTAATGATATAAACTTGACTAAGCTTACCTATTTTATTCCTTCCTTACTTATTCTTAATCAAATGCAAGTAAGTTTCTAGCAATTTTGTTCGTTACTTATTCTTTTTCAATTTGGATTTGGAATTTTATTAATAAGATCTAACATTATATTTTCTTCTTTTCTTAGGACTAATAAATTCCTCCTTTTTACACAAAGTTTTATAATAATCAGTTTCTTCTTTAGAGTCTAATTTTAAATTAGATGTATTAGAGACAAATTTTGCGTGGTAATTGACCACATCAATCTCTATATATTTACCATCCAAGTCACCAAATAGGAAAATATGAAGAAATGACCTTTTAAGGTCCTCATCAATAGAGAGCTGCTATATTTTTCTTTCCATATGGCATTCACTAGAGTAATGTCCTATTTTGCCATTATAACAAACCAATGCCTTTTGATTTTTCTTTACAACTTTAACTTGTCTTTTTTTTTTTCTTTTTGTTTGGGTAAATAACCCAAACTTTTCTTTTTCTCATGCTTTTGTTAAAAAGCATCTAGGGGCCTTGTTATGAACTTTGATTATATGGACATGGAACTCAACACCAATATTGGTATAGAATCATTCTATCAAAGGTTAAGCGATTAGAGTTCTGACACAATGATTATAAACAACCAACAACTAGAATCACAGGATTTAGATGCCACTCCTAACAATGACAACATTGAAGAAGATAAGTCTATTGAACTAACACACTCAAGTATGAAATTCAAAATTAGTTCTCAAAGAATCAGAGAAAATAACTCCTTTACTCATAAACAAAGTTCTACCTCCTCTAGCCATCCTCTTTTCCTTTTTATATGCTAACCCTCAAAAACCCTAGCTACTAAGATGGACTTATTAATGAAATTCATCCAACCCATAACATAATAATAAAAACCCATGAAAATAACCCATTTAGATGCTAAAATTCGTCTAACCCACTACATAACAATATAGCCCATGAAAATAACCTATTCAAATGCCTGAACATGGTCTACTAGCTCCAACTTCCTTCCCAAGGCTAAGGTATTCATATTCCTTCACAAATGACACATTTGCAAACCCTAATGAAGCCTTTGTCATCCTTAGTTCGTGCTTAGCAATTTCTTATGGGTGAATGTCACACAAGGTTTTTCAAAACATCAACTAATTGATTTGAGTTGGTACAATATGGCTTCCATCAAGCCTTCTTTTGAAAGGTATTCTCTTCTTACTATTTGTGAGGATAACGAATGGGTTGACAACTCATCTATTCATAGAAATTTCCCAACACTTTTTTACTATGAGATTTTTTTTCTTTTGTAATTTTCTATGTAACTTTACATCATGACATAGATTTATGCCCTTTAAAATTACTCTAACTGCTAACTCACCATAGGTGTATTAATCATATCTAATGATCCCTTGATGATAGGGTTTAAGCCTTATTTTGACTTCTTTTTGCAAATAATAACCCAAAAATATATTTTTCTTTCCAAAAGTAATTTTGACTATCTTCACAAGTGAAGACTTTCAAAAAGAAAACATCCTTACACTACTCAAAGTGTGCTAAAATAAGACATCTTAAATTGATCAACTGCTTATATGTTTTATCAAGTAACAATGTAGTAGTACCACGAAAATGATTGGATATGGTATAAACTAAAGTATTAAAGTGAATAGATAACTACTCTCCTTGCTCTATCTTAATGGTAGAGAGGATTTGACTCTTGGCTTAATGGGATAAGTAAAAATCCCACCAACCCTTTACTTAGCCAATCAAGTCACTTAAAATCATTTTAAGAATCTGAGGGTTAGAATTATCCTTCATTTTAGAGGTTTTCATAAACATCATCACGTAGTGTAATAACATTAATATCTAATGTTTAGAAATACCATCTAAATTTCCTTCTACTATATTGGACCCATCATATTGTACAAAATTATACTCACCTTGTTCCTACATCAGGAGATTTATAAGTGTGGGTCTATGATAGTACAATTTCTTTAAAAATTTATGAAAAGTCATTTTGTTGACATAATAAGGTCTTGTACAAGTATTGACTTAATTAGCTAGAACTAGCTTCTTCTGCACAAAGGAATTACCTCCTTATTTTAATAAGAATATGTTTTGAATCCTATTGATATTGCTATAAGTATGAAATTTAGATTGAATTTCAATTTAATCCTTAATCTATGTTTCAAATTAAGTTTTAGATTGTTCCTTATTATGGTCTTTTTCACCTATGACAATAGTACCTTTATATTTTAGACCTAGGCCTTTTAATATCTTGACGATTTTGTAAATAGGTTCAGAACTTTTTGACCTATCATTTGACATATTATAATCAATTTAGTCTAATAATAGGGGTCTAAATAAAACACTTTTTTCTATCTTAAATTTCACCTAAGGATGAGGTGTTAAGTAAATAGCCATTTATTTTACTCCTTTAAGCTTTTCTTTAATTCCAATTATTTGCTCACCCATTGATTGGAAACTTAAGTTGGTGTAGCTTTTTTGTGTTAAGCCCATCTGTGATGGTTAATATTGGATTTGTTGTCAATAAAATCTCATAGATTTGTCCTTGTTGATTTGATGTTATGAGTGACTTTGAGATGTGTTTGTTGCATTTACAAAGTGTTGAAAGCACCAGCCAATGAGTAGCATGTTAAGACAAAAGCCAACTACATTGCTTAGGATCTAGCAATGTAGGTTATGGCCTGCCGCCCACAAGTGTAATTTGACTTTGTCAAGGAGATTCAAGAAAGCATTGTTGGTCAAAATGGTTGATGGCAGGTTAACCCTAAATTCAATAAGTCAATGTTGACATTAACCCTAAATTTTAGGAGTCAATTGATGAGAACCATAAAGATGATGGGTGGAAGGCTTCAATGGATGCAAGAGGTCCACTGCACATTCTAGAAGGCCCAATAACACAAGCTAGAGCTTCAATGGATGTAAGAGGTCTATCGCACATTCCAAAAGACCCAATAACACAAGCTAGAGCTTTAATGGATAGAAGAGGTCCATTGCACATTCCAGAAGGCCTAAAAACATGAATTTGAAGTTCTCGACTTCACCCTAGGATCTACTAGTTTGTGATACTGAGAGGGGGGTGAATCAGTATTACCACAATTCGCAATTTGGAGGTAAGTGAACAACTTCAACCTCTTCTTAATAGCAAACGTTTTCTCAAATTTGACTACGGTAGATCTATTACTACCTACTAATAAAATAGTCTCCAAAGTCACCTTTTAGACACCTTGCCTAATAGACAATTCGGATGTTCTTGTTCAAGTCTTCGTTAGGTTATGGGTTAACTGATACTTTAACTGCGTTCATAACTCAATTCAAAACATAGAATGTAAAGCAAATTAAGGATACACGAGATTTATGTGATTCCGTTAATGTGACATACATCCACGGTGGTAGGGACTCTCCCTTACCGAGACAATCCACTATACTTAGGAATTCTAGTTACAATGGATGTCTTAATCCTTTGCTCCTTTCACTATTACAATTACTAAGCAAGTACAATATAAAGAGTGTCACTTACTATCTCTACCCTTCTTCTAGCTTGTCTTCCCTCTGTTTAATTGAATGATTGCTTCACTACCACTTAGAAGTTCACCACAACACTCTCTAACCTCTCTTGAAGAAATCTGGAAATACGTTGAGTTCTATCAATACTTCGCTGAATTCCTTCTCTAAGTTGTTTCACACAACTCTTGCTTTCACCGTCTGATAGTCTCACCTATCTCCTGGTTCCACGATCTTACTATTTCACGGCTTGCCCTCATGTTTATGGTCTGTCACATTGTCGTATGTTTTGGTCTCATGCCATCTCCTGACGTACACCCACACTTTTGCTGCGCTCCCATCACAGCTTTGCTGGTCTCTGGTTTCAGCTTCACTGGTCTCCCATTTTAGCTTTGCTGATCTCGCATTTGAGGTCACCAGTCTCTGGTCTCCTTTTTCTGGTCACGCGTTACTGGTCTCATGGCCTGGTCACCCATTCATTTATGGTTTTCTTACAGCTGGTGGTCTCACGCCTCATGCCTCACTTGTCTCTTATTTCACGTCTCACAACCTGCCTCACATTTCTGGTTTGGTGTTACACGTCTCACACACATTTTTGGTTTGCACCCTTTGCTGGTCACACAGCTCACACACGCTTCTGGTTTGGCGTTTCACGTCTTACATATGTTTCTGGTTTGCACGCCTTGCTGGTCATATGCCTTACCACCGTTTCTGGTTTGCACTTGTCCTTTTCACACCTTCGACAGCTTGGTTTGCTCTCCTGATGGTCTCCTCTTTCAAGTTTTCTCCTCTTTTCCCTTACGGACGGTGTGTTGTCTTCTCTCTTATATGAGTCACACGGTTTTCTCTAGCTGTCGCACCTCTTTACCATGTGTTCTCCCTTGTAGTCCAGCCTTGCTTTAGCCGTTCCCCTCCTTGCTTGGCTGTCCACCCCTTTGCTTGTCCCTTTGTGTTTTACTATCTAGCTCTTGCTATCCAGCCATTCCTCTCTTGTTTTCTCTCTTTGGCCAATCACCCTTTGTGTTTTGCCATCCAGCACCATTTGATTTGTGATTTGCCGTTCACCTTTGGTTACTGTCCAGCTATGTCTTCCCTTGTTTTCTCTCTTTGGCTGGTCACCCTTTGTGTTTTGCTTTCTAGCACCTTCTGATTTGTGATTTGCTATTCACTGTTGGTTGCTATCCAGCTGTGTCTTCTCCTTTGCAGGTGGTGGTTTGTCATTTGCTCCCTTGTCTTTGCCGAGTGGTTTGCTTTGGATGTCTTTTTGTTTGGCCAGCTCCTTCCTCACATTTTCTCTCTTTCGTTGGCTGGTTGTCTAGGTTTTTTGTTTGTTTTGCTCCATTGTCGACCTCTTATTTTGTTGTCTTCCAATGGCCTTTATATAGTCCTCCATGAAACCCTAATAAGGCTTACTTGCAGTGAATTTACCTTGCCCTTCCATGTAGCTTTTACATTCTTGCCCCTTCATGTGGCTTTTTCCTTCTTGCCCTTCCATGTGGCTTTACTTTCTTGCACACTTAAACCTAGTTGACAACAATTACAACCCATACAAGGCTGTAGGAATAACAATCCTCCCCTTTGTCATTGTTGGCAACACTCATAACAAAAGCCACTATGCAGCAATTTCAACTCACCCTAAATATGCACTCCCCCTTTCTTAACAGCTCCCCCTGCACTATTGCTTCTCTCCCCCTCTGCTAACCAATTACAAATCTGAAAAACTCATTAAGTAGAGATAGAGGATTCACCTAAACTTCAGGCTTGAGGAGGCATTCGCACAAACAGACTCATTCAATGCTTTTCAAACAGTTCTGTGGATAGAGATTTAGTTAGATCTTGTGTAGCCTTTTCAACAGATTTAGGTTCAACTTATGAGAGTAAAGTAGTAGCTCCTAAAATTCTTCTTTTTATTGTAACTCCTACTAATGGGTCACCTATGATCTAATTTTCTTGATGAGCATTGGTCCACATTTTCTTTGGCTTTCTTTCTTGCATAGTTTTAGTTGCAAGAGGATCTCTTTCTTCATCTTCAGACTCAGAGAAGAGTGAGTCTGAACTTACTTCTTATTCCTTTGCTTCAGGTTGGTCTAATTCTTCATCTACATTGAAGTCATCTTTTTCATTGTCTTCAGCTTCTCCATTTTGCATTGTTTTCTAGTTCTCATTTATTTTCACATCACTAGACATGATCACTTTTCCTAGCTTATGTAGAAAAACTCTATAGCCTTTTGTCTTTGTTGAGTATCCCATAAAGATGCCTTCATTAAAGCTAGTGTTGAATTTTCACAAGTTTTGTTCCTTGTTCTTCACAAAACATGGCTTGCTAAAGATTGTGAGATACTTGGTTGTAGTCTTCTCCCCACTCCATAGCTTATACGGAGTCTTATCAGTATTGGGCCTTAGTAAAACTTTGTTCAGTAGGTACATAGCTGTAAATGTTGCTTCTGTCCAAAATCTTATGTGAAGCTTGGATTCCAGCAATAGAGTCCTCACCATTTTGACCACAGCTCTATTTTTCCTCTTTACCACCCCATTCTATTAGGGTGTTCTTGCTGCTACCAATTGGTGATGAATTTCATACTTCTCAAGATAATCTTCAAAATATTTATTTGCAAATTTTGTGCCTTGATCTGACCTCAATACTTTGATCTTCCTTCCACTTTTATTTTTAGCCAATCTCTTGTATCTCTTGAAGTAATTTAGAAATTTTGACTTGTGATTGTGGTGCATGATGCAAGTCCTTCTCGAATAATCATCAACAAACAAGATGAAGTACCTCTCACCATTCAACCCATTTGTTCTCATTGGCCCACATAAATTAGTATGCACAATGTCAAGCATTATTTTAGCACTGAACTCTTTGGTCTTATATTGCTTTTTGGCATGTTTTCCTTTAGAGCATGCTGAGCAAACATACCCTCTCTACTAAGGTCAGGCATGTCTCTGATAGCATGAGTAGTGGTCAGCTTCCTCATGTTCTTCTGTGTTAAGTGTCCTAGCCTCCTATGTCATAGTTGATTTTCTTCTTCTTTTGTAAGTAAACAGTTGTTTGTCTTGTCTTTATCATTCACATGCAAATTTTCAGCTGTTCTCTTCCTAGCTATAATAGTATTGCCTTCTTTGCTCTTTACTTGACAACCTATTTTTGTAAATATCACTTTATGGTCTTCATTGCATAGTTGACTGACAAATGCTAGATTATATCTGAGTCCTTCAACATGCATAACATCTTTTAGCTTTCCTCTTCCAATGTTTACTGACCCCTGACCATTTATGTTGAGTGAGTCATCATTGCCAAACATAACTCTACCTTTTCTTGACTTGTTTAGCTTTGACAATTTACTTTTGTCTCCCATTATGTGTGAAGTGCATCACTATCAAGGATCTACCACTTATCCTTGTAGTCAACTTTGAGTGCAATTTTAGCTATATTAGCCACCTCCCTTTTAGCTTTATATTCCTTCTCTTGAACTAGCTGGAAGATAGCTTTGTCCTTTTTCTTAGGTTTGACTGCATCACTTGTTTTCACTGTGCCATTGAGTGCCTTCTCTTACTCAGGGAGAAGTGTCATGCATCTTTTGGCATTATGGTCATCCTGCCCACACCTTTCACACTGTTCCAAGACAACCAATATAGCAAACTTGTTCATTAAAACCACTGGTTTGGGCTTCCACCAACAATCCTTGTCAGCGTGTCCTTGCCTTTTACAGTATGTCCTTGTTCTCCTCTAAGAGACATATACTGGCCTTCTCCACTAGCAGTTACTCGCCTTATGACCTTAAACTCCACAATAAAGGCAATGACCTTGAAACTGCCTCTTCTTGGGTCTAATCATAGCTTGTCTTCTTCTTTTCATCACTTGCTGTGTAGGCAAAGTAGTTGGCTTCTTTGCTTGTGTGACTTTCATTTCAGTCACCTTCTTCTCCTTCTTCTGTTCAGCCATAGCCCTCTGTTGGCTGACTTTCTTTTCTTCCTTATTGTTTGCCACCCTAGGTTGCTTCTTCAGATCTTCTTTATTCTCAGCTATCTTCTTCTGAGTCACAACCTTCTCTTTCAACTTTTGTGGCATATTCTTATTTTCTTTACCCATTGCATTCTTAGATTGCTGCACTTTCTCTACATTCTTCTCACCTTTTCCAGAACTTGTGTCACCTATCATTTCAAGCTTCTGTGAGTTCTCTTTGCTACTTTTGATTTGGTGCTGAAGTCTCAACAACTCTTTCTCCATTTCATCAATTTTTGAAGCCCTTGAGCCAAGCTCGACTATAAGGTCTTCAAATATTTTGATTTGTTCCTCAAATATTTTCTTCAAGTCAATATGCTCAACCCTTATTTCATCCTTTTGACTTTCAGCTTCTTTAACTTCAACTTGTTTTATATGGGCCTTTAACCTTCTTATGGTTCTGCCCCTTCTGATTATCTCCTTTGAAGTTGCTTCCAGCTCAACTTTAAGATCTGGCTCTTCTTCATCAACCTCCTCTTCCTCTTCAGAGGTTGAACTACCACCTTGAGCTAATGCCATTAAGGCATGCTCATCTGATGAGTCTTCATCTTCCTCCTTATCAGCTTCTTTTTTCTAACTCACATAACTCTTGAATAAGCCTCTCTTCTTCTTTTATAGGTTGGCAGTCTTCTTGCTACACTTCTTTGATTTGAATGATGGTTTTCTCCATCTTGAATTTTGCTTATCATCACCATCCTTATCTTCATCATCAAGTTTCACTTTGCACTAAGCAGCAAAGTGTCCAATCTACCCACAATGATAACATCTCAAGGACAATTGTCCTTTTCCCTTCTTAGACCCCTTTTTGAACTTCCTTGTGAAGTATGCCAACACTTCACTTTCACTTTCTTCCTCCTCCTCATCATCATCATCTTTACTAGATGATTCTTCCTCTTCTTTTATCTTCAAGTGTTTCATAGCTTTGAAAGCTACCTCCTTTGATACCTTTGACGTTGAGGAGCTCTCAGTTGACTTTATTCTCATCTTATATGCAATGAGATTGCACTGGAGATCATGCAGAGACATAGAATTGAGATCTCTACTCTCCTCTATGGCTGTCACCTTTGATGCAAATCTCTTAGGCAGAATTCTCAGAATTTTCTTCACAATAGATGAGTCTTTCTTGTTCTTCCCATGACTTCTAAGGTCGTTTATAGCATCAATAACCCTGGTGAAGAACTCTTGGATTGTCTCATTTTTTTGCATTCTAAGAGATTCATATCTCTGTAGCACCTTCTAATTTGTGATTTCCCATTCACCTTTGGTTGCTGTCTAGCCATGTCTTCTCCTTTGTAGGTGGTGGTTTGCCGTTTGCTCCCTTGTGTTTGCCGAGTGGTTTGCTTTGGATGTCTTTTTGTTTGGTCGGTAACTTCCTCACGTTTTCTCTCTTTGGTTGATTGGTTGTCTAGGCGTTTTGTCCATTTTGCTCAATTGTCGACCTCTTATTTTGTTGTCTTCCAATGGCCTTTATATACTACTCCATGAAACCTTCATAGGGCTTACTTGTAGCGAATTTACTATCTTGCCCTTCCATGTGGTTTTACTTTCTTGCACACTTAAGCCTAGTTGACAACAATTAAAACCCATACAAGGCTGTGGGAACAACAGAGCTAGAGGCAAAAAGATTGAAGAAGCACCAAATGGGATAATTTAGGACATTCAAGCCAACCAAGCTTCAAATCTTGCGGATTTAAGTTTGACAAAGAGTCCAAACCTAATTATATAATTGGAACATTTAATGGTCAGACTAAGTAATAGCATTCACTTCTAAATAAGAGTTTATTGTTTGTGTTGGAATTGGTCCATAGTTAGGAATTCCTTCAAAATAAGGATTTTTCCTAAGTAGGAATTTATGCCTCTTTAAGATTGCTATCTTAGCCTATAAATAGGTATCCCTTGCAAGCTCTAGGAAATCAAACAACTTTGAGTGAAATAGAAAGCAAGGGTTTTTCTCCCTCAGTTCTTTTGAGGGCTAAAGAACTTATCAAGAGGTACTTCTTCTTGTGGTATTCTAATCAACAGATCACTCTCTATTCCTTTTCTGTCTAGAGTACATATCCTTCTTAAATACCCTAGGTTTGTGTTCCTTCGAATAGTGGGTCTAGGGTTTGTGTTATGAAACTCTGGTTTAGCTTTCCTGGTTGTTTTTTGATTCCTTGTGTTCATTGGGTCCCTAAGCCACGTCTTTTTGGGGTGTTCCGCATCAATTGGTATCTAAGCTAGGTTCTAAATCAAGTTGATTCAACTTACTCTTCAATTTTCTACCTTATGATTTATTTATTTCTATTTAGTTTGTCTATTATGTAAATTACCATTCAAATGCACCAATCTATTTTTTTGCAATCCTTCTCTCTTTGCTTGTTTGTTTAAGCTCATAAACATGCTAATTTCAATTCCAATTGTTATATCTAAGTATTCTACTATTATTTTGTGTTGAAAAAAAAAAGAGAAAAAAAGAAGGAAGAAGAACAAAAGAAAGAGAACATCAAATTCAAGTTATTGATAAGGTTAATAGATTGGTTATATTGGCGAACTCCAATTCTACTATTTATTTTCCTATTTTGTTACCCAAGTTTATCCTCTAGGTTGTACTACCCCTATCTTGAATTTTGTCACTTTCATTCATCAAATTCATTTGTCTCGATATCCTTTTTCATTTTTGATTCCTTGTTCTCCAATTTGTTCAATTCTGTGCCATTTACCTTATTCTATTCAAAATCAATACTCTTGATTTACATTGTTTAGTTCTTTATAGAGATTAAAGGGAAAATCTAAGTGGTGAAAGGTAAGAGTGAAAGTTTATATAAAGAAAAAGCCATAAAGAGTGTAAACATGAGGGAGTGTGACACAATCCTTTAAGTGACACACGTGAAGGAGTGTTTTGTGAGGTATCCTAATTATTTTGTGTAGAAGTAATACTATGATGTCCAAAGACAAAGGTGCAACTCAGGAGGGAGCTAATGATGTGCCCTTCATGATCAAAGCTATGCAACAACAATTCAGGCGCACGAGTAACTAATTTATTGATATAAGGGAGAGGATGAAGGTGGAAGCTAATACAATAGCAGAGTTACAAAGGAGGCACGAGGAATATGAGGCTCCTAAAGTAAAAGGGCAGTTGAGACATGTCTATGACTATTAAGATGATGATTTTGATGATTAAACTACTATGGTTAGAACTATCAACAATACAAGGGATCGAAGAGAATTTGGGAGGCAAGGCACCTATGACCATAATTTGGGCAGTATTAAAATGACAATTCCTCCATTCCAAGGTAAGAATTATCCTGATGCATACCTAGAATAGGAGAAAAAGGTTGAATTGGTCTTTGATTGCCATAACTATTCTAAGGAGAAAAAGGTAAAGCTTGTTGCAGTTTAATTTACGGATTATGCTATTATTTAGTGGGTGAATGTAGAAGATGGAGATTACCATGATTTGGGTGACTGTAGAAGAAGATAGAGAGGCAACCATGGCTTGATTTCTTCAAGGTGCACATAGGGACATAGCAAATGTGGTTGAATTGCAATACTATGTGAAATTAGAAGACATGGTGCACATGACAATAAAAGTTAAAAGGCAACTTGTAAAAAGGGGCTCCACATGATTTTGGTAAACTTTAGGTTTTACCGCATCTTGGAAGCCAAATTGGAGTAAAAAGGACGAGATGGCCAATTACAAGTCCAAAGCCAAGCAACCCAAGCACAAGAATATGGGTTCTAGCAAGGAGACAGGTAATTTTGAACCCTAACCAAGTAGAAATAGAGACGTTAAATGTTTTATTGGGGTCACATTTCATCTCAATGTCCAAATAAGCGTGCAATGATCTTGAGAAGTAATGGTGATGTTGAAACTAAAAGTGAATCAGATGATGATTTTGTGCCATCATTTAGTTAATGGAGTAGCTCTCGTTACAAGGCGAGCATTGAATGTGCAAGTAAAGGAAGAAAATGAGGTGCAACGAGATAACATCTTTTAGACAAAGTGTCTCATCAAAGATAAGGTATGTAGTATGATTATTGAAGGTGGGAGTTGCACTAATGTTGCTAGCAAAAATATGGTTGAGAAGTTGGATTTACCTACTATGAAGCATCTTATGCCATAAAAACTTCAGTGGTTGAATGAGAGTGGTGAAGTCAAGGTAAATAAGCATGTGCTCATATCATTTTCTATTGGAATGTACCATGATAAAGTTTTAGGTGATGTTGTAACTATGCATGCGAGCAATATGCTATTAGAAAGACCATGGAAATTTGATAGGCAAGTTATGCATAATGGCTTCAAGAATCAATATTCCTTTGTAATGAATGAAAAACCTATCACTTTTGTACCATTATCACCTTAACAAGCTTATGAGCATCAATTGAGGACTAAAAATGAGATTTAATAGATAAGAGAGTTTGATAAAAGAGAAAAGAGAGGAGAAAACATGAGAACACGAGAAAAAGAGGAAAAGACAAAGTCTCTATGCAAAAGAAAGTGATGTCAAAAGAGCATTCTATGCCAAACAGCCTATGATCGTACTTTTGTATAAGGAGGCTTATTATAACACTAACAAGTTTGATCCATCACTACCTAATGTTGTTGTTGTTGTTCTATTGCAAGAATTTAAAGACGTATTCCTTGACGATGTCCCAAGTGGATTGCCACCTAATAGAGGAATTGAGGATCAAATTGATTTCATCCTGGGTGTATCCATCCCTAACTAGCTAGCATATAAGAGTAATCCTAAGGAGACAAAGGAGCTTCAAAGGCAAATTAAGGAGCTTATTTCCAAAGGATATGTGACAAAAAGCATAAGTCCATTTGCTGTTCCAATTCTACTTATATCCAAAAAAGATGGGACTTAGAGGCTATGTGTTGATTGTCAAGCAATCATCACTGTAAAGTATTGTCACCACATACCTAGATTAGTTGACATGTTGGATGAATTACATGGTTCATGTGTCTTTTCTAAGATTGATTTGAAAAGTGGATATCATTAGATTAGGATAAGAGAGGGAGATGAGTGGAAAACAGTTTTCAAAACTAAGTACGGTTTGTATGAATGGCTTGCTATGCTATGCCATTTGGTCTCACTAATGCACCAAGTACTTTTATGCAACTAATGAATCATGTTTTGCATCCATTTATTAGTAAATTTGTGGTTATGTATTTTGATAATAATTTGGTTTATAGTAAAACCCTAGAAGAGCATCTTGATCATTTACATTCTATCGTAAGTGTTTTACATTGTGAGAAATTGTATGCTAACTTATAGAAATATTCCTTTTGTACTAATCAGATCACATTTCTAAGGTATGTTGTCAGTGCTAATGGTGTTAAGGTTAATGAAAAAAAAAGTTAAGTCAATTTGAGATTGGCCTACACCTAAGTCAATTAGTGATGTGCGTAGCTTTCATGGTCTATTTAGTTTCTATAAACACTTTGTTAAGGACTTTAGCACCATTGCTACACCACTCATTGAGCTTATAAAAAAGAAAAAGAGTTTTAGGTGGGGTAGTGACCAAGACAAGGCTTTTAATTGCATCAAAGAAAAATTAAGTTCTACACCCTTACTTGCTTTACATAACTTTGCAAAAGCTTTCGAGATTGAGTGTGTTGCTTTAGGTATTAGCATTTTAGCTATTTTTATGCAGAAAGGTGTCCAATTGCTTACTTTAGTGAAAAGCTAAGTGGAGCAAGCCTTAATTATCGTACTTATAATAAAGAGATGTATGCATTGGTATGAGCTTTGGAGACATGGCAATAATAATGATTAGGGACAAACCTCCTCCTCAAGATAGGCTTCATCTCTTCCCATGTATTAATAGGCCGCTCTTGATTCCATCTCTTAGTTAAAACAAATTGATCTCAACAAATAATAGTATAATCATTAAATTTAACTACAGCATGCATTACCTTTTTCTGCTCAAAAGAATTGTGGCAGTTAAAGACCAATTCAACCTTCTTCTCCTATCCTCGGTATGCATCAGGATCATTCTTATCTTGGAATGGAGAAATTGTTATTTTAATACTACCCAAATTATGGTCATAGGTGCCTTGCCTGCCAAATTCTCTTTGATCCATTCTATTGTTAACAGTTCTAACCATAGTAGTTTGATTGTTAAGTTGATCATCTTTTACATCATCTTTCTGGTCATAGGCATATCTAAACTGCCTTCTTACTTTAGAAGCCTCATATTCTCCATGCCTCCTTTACAACTCTACTATTGTATTAGCTTGCTCCTTCATCCTCTCCCTTATATCATCAAAATCTGGTATGCATTTGTTCAAATTGTTGTTGCATAGCTTTGATCATGAAGGACAATCACCAACTCCCTCCTAAGTTGCACCTTTGTCTTTGGATATTATAGTATTACTTCTACACAAAATAATTAAGATACCTCATAGAACACTCCCTCACGTGTGTCACTCAAAAGATGGTGTCACACTCCCTCATGTTTACACTCTTTATGGCTTTTTCTTTATATGAACTTTCACTCTTACCTTTTACCACTTAGATTTCCCCTTTCAGCTTTATAAAGAACTAAATAATGTAAATCAAGGATATTGATTTTGAACAGAATAAGATAAATGGCATAGAATTGAATAAATTGGAGAACAAGGAATCAAAAATGAAGAAGGATATCAAGGCAAACAAATTTAATGAATTAAACTCACAAAAATTAGGATAGGGGTAGTACAACCTAGAGGACAAACTTGGATAACAAAATAGGAAAATAGATGGTAAAATTGGAGTTGAGCAAGAAAAAATTTATTATTATTATTGCCAATATGACCAAATTGTTAACCTTATCAATAATTGCAATTTGATGTTCTCTTTCTTTTGTTCTTCTTCATTCTTTATTTTTTTTGTTTCTTTTTTTTCAACACAAAACAAAATACTTAGATATGGAAATTGTAATTGAAATTAGCACGTTTATGAGCTTAAACAAACAAGTAAAGAGAGAAGGATTGCAAACAAATAGATTTGTACATTTGAATGGTAATGCACATAATAGACAAACTAAATAGAAAAAAATAAGTTACAAGGTAGAAAATTGAAGAGTGAGTGGAATCAACCCGATTTATAACCTGACTTTGATACCAACTGATGCGAAAAACCACAAAAAAAAGTGGCTTATAGACCCAATGCACACAAGGAATCATAAAACAACCAAGAAAGCTAAACTAGAGTTTAATAACACAAAACCTTGACCCATCATTTGAAGGAACATGAACCTAGGGTATTTAAGAAAGATATGGGTGCCACTCTCCAAAAAAAAATGGAAATGGGAGTGATAAATTGATTGGAATGTCACAAGAATAAGTACCTCTTGATAAGTTCTTTAGTCCTCAAAAACACTAAGGGAGAAAAACCCATGCTTTTTATTTCACTCAAAGTTGTCTGATTTCCCATAGCTTACAAAGGGTGCCTACTTAGGACAAATCCTTATTTTTGAGGAATTTCTAACAATGAACACAGACAATAAACTCCTATTTAGGAGTGAATGCTATTTCTTAGTCTAACCCATTACGTATTCCAATTATATTAATTAATTCTAGACTCTTTGTTAAACTTGAATTCACACCATTTAAAGTTTAGTTGGCATAAATATCTTCAATTAGCCCATTTAGTACTTCTTCAATCTTTTTGGTTGTAGCTCATATTATTGGGCCTTTTGGAATGTGCGATGGACCTCTTACATCCATTAAAGCCTTCCACCCATCATCTTTACAGTTCTTACCAGATGTTGTGTTTATCCAATGAACACCTTGATCTCCATCAATAATAAAACAACCACTCTGGGCAAAGAGGAGTTAAGGTCATTAGAAACATCCTTATACTTCAGTATAAGTAGCTGCTATCTTGTGATTATAACATTCTTAGCCTTACTCTTCCTAGCACACACACACACCCTTTTACTTTTCTCTCCTTTTTGTACACACTTTTCTCTCCAGGTTTTCTCTTGACCTCACCCTTGTCATTTGAATTTTTTCTCACAGCCTCACTTTCTTTCTTTTCCTTTGACCTCTCACTCTCTTTCTTTTCCTTTTCCTCTTGTACTCTCATTCGTTGTCATCTCATTTTTCACTCTCTTACTATCTTAAACTTATCTCCACATACTCTAAAAGATACAATATTCTTTGGCACTCCATAGAGGTGGACATCTCTAAAAAATAATTCTACAATGTGTATGGCATCATATGTTTTGGTACATGCAATGAAATGTGCCATCTTTGAAAACTTGTCAACTACAAGGAAAATACAATCTTGGCCCTTCTTGGACCAAAGTAATCCAAGAATAAAATTCATAGAAATGCTAGTCCAAGATTCAGGAGGAATTTATAGCATTATGCATGGGCTTCTATACGCACAAGTAACATATGGCCCCTTTTCATCAACTCCTTAATTTGTCCTCAAACTCTACATACTTTTATTCAACCTTTAGAGAAACCTAGCCATGGTTGCCTTCCTATCCTCCATTACATTTGCCCTAACTATAGTATTCTCTATCTCCTTATGGTATTCTTCCACACTTTTGGAACCCTGCGTAAGGCTCTACAACTTGTTATACAAATCCCTTTAATAAAATTAGGAACAAATCTCCTTCTTATCATAATCTTCAACTTATTCCAAGTTTCTATTAGACTTTAGAAATTCCTCCTCTTAATAGTAATCTATTGGTCCCGACACACTACTGCATAATTAGTAAACTTTCCTCAGAGAATTTATGAAAATCAAAGAGTAACTCTACCCTTCTCTCTCAATCTAAGAACACATCTTGGTCAGCTTTTCCTTGGAAAGAGGGAACCTTCATTTTAATGCTACTCAAATTTCTATTTACATATACCTCCACTCTATTTTTGTTATCTTAACCTATACTGTATCTATCATAAACATTTCCATTACCTCTTACTCCTCTACCATTCCTATTTCCACATCTTCCCCTAATCCACCTCTAAAGTTTCTACTAGCATTATTACTCTATTCATAATAATCATCACCATCTTCACCAAAATCATGTTCACATTACTCCTTTATGACCCTCCCAGCTAGCCTCTTATGATTCACACTTGATTCCCTTTTTATTTTATCCATCCTGTCCTTAACTTCTCAAAACATTTGGTTAATCCTATCAAATTTCTACTCTAAGGATTTCATAAGCAATTTGAAGTCTTATATAACTACTTCCTCCTTTCCATGTGGGAAATTGCACTCTTTAGTATTAGACATTGTATCTACGTGATTATTAGTAAATAAAGAATATACCTCTCAAAACACACTCCATTATGAGTTTGCTCTCCACTTAACTACAGTAGTCCTCAACTATCATGTTTCAAAAAATGAAATGCAAGACTTCAAGAGCTCTTTCAATAGTTCTAGACAAACTAAATTCACAACAAATCAAAACATGAATATATTAGCCCTAAACCGATCTTTTTCAAATAAGTGGCCTAATCAAGGAAAGCAATCAATAGAATTAAGGTTCAACCAAGGCCAATAGAAATATGGAATGCAATTGATGTGATTAGCTTGCTAGGATAAAAGAATAGTCAATGGGAGTAAAGTTGAAATTATAAATCACTAATAAACTTTTTAGGGTTATTTTTTACATGACATGAACCCAAAATTGTCAAAAACAATAGCCTTATAATTGATAGTTAGTAGTACACTACACCAACCAACATAAGAGTCCTAATTGCCTAAGAAATAAAAGGGTAGAATTTGACTTTTTTTCTGTTTTTTTTTTTTTTTGATGGATTAACAGCCAAACATTGATGATAAGAACCATAGAGATGATGGGTGGAAGGCTTCAAGGGGTGCAGGAGGTCCATTGCACATTCCAGAAGGCCTAATAACACGAGTTAGAGCCAAAAAGATTAAAGAAGCACTAAATGGGCTAATTCAGGAGATTCATGCCAACCAAGTTTCAAATGGTACAAATTCAAGTTGGACAAAGAGTCCAGGCCTAATTAATATAATTAGAATACTTAAATAGGTCAGAATAAGTAATAGCATTCTCTCCTAAATAAGAGTTTATTGTCTATGTTGGAATTTGTTAATATTTAGGAATTCCTCCAAAATAAGGATTTCTCCTAAGTAGGAATTTACACCTCTTTAGGATTGCTATTTTAGCTTATAAATAATCACCATTTGATTATTAATTCTATGATTTGGAGAAAGTCAGACAACTTTGAATGAAATAGAAAGAAAGGGTTTTTCCTCTCGGTTCTTTTAAGGACTAAGGAACTTATCAAGAGGTATTTCTTCTTGTGGCATTCTAATCAACTTATCACTCCCAATTACTTTCTTTTCTGAAGTGTGGTGTCCATATCCTTCTTAAATACCCTAGGATCGAGTTCTTTCCAAGGGTAGGTCTAGGGTTTGTGATATTAAACTTTGGTTTAGCTTTCCTGGTTGTTCTTTGATTCCTTATGTGCATTGGGTCCCTAAGCCACGTCTTTTGAGGTTTAGAACTTGGTATCTGAGCCAAGTTCTAAATTAGGTTGAATCCACTCACTCTTCAATTTTCTATCTTTTGATTTATTTATTGTTGTTTAGCTTGTCTATTATGTGCATTATCATTCAAATGTACCAATCTGTTTACTTGCAATCCTTCTCTCTTTGCTTGTTTGTTTAAGCTCATAAACGTGCTCATTTCAATTCCAATTGCTATGTCTAAGTATTCTACTATTGTTTTGTGTTGAGGAAAAAAATGAAAAAAAAAAGAGAGAAAGGAAGGAAGAAGAACAAAAGAAAAAAAAACATCAAATTCAAAGTTATTGATAAGGTTAACAATTTGGTCATATTGGCCACAATAATAATAAAGTTTTCTTGCTCAACTCCAATTCCACCATCTGTTTTCCTATTTTGTTACCCAAGTTTGTCCTTTAGGTTATATTACCCCTATCTTGATTTTTGTGAGTTTAGTTCATTAAATCCATTTGTGTTGACATCCTTTTTCATTTGATTCTTTGTTCTCCAATTTATTCAATTCTACACCATTTAGCTTATTCTATTCAAAATCAATACCCTTGATTTATGTTGTTTAGTTCTTTATAGAGCTAAAAGGGAAAATCTAAGTGGTAAAAGGTAAGAGTGAAAGTTCATATAAAGAAAAACCATAAAGAGTGTAAACACGAGGGAGCGTGACACAATCTTTTGAGTGACACACGTAAGGGAGTGTTCTATGAGGTATCCTATTTGTTTTGTACAGAAGTAAGACTATAACATCCAAAGGCAAAGGTGTAGCTCAAGAGAGTTAGTGATGTGTCCTTCATGATCAAAGCTATGCAACAACAATTTAGCACATGAATACTAGATTTAATGATATGAGGGAGAGGATGGAGGAGCAAGCTAATACAATAGTAGAGTTGCAAAGGAGATATGGCGAATATGAGGCTCCCAAAGCAAGAAGGTAGTTGACACATGCCTATGACCATGAAGATGATGTAGAAGATGATGAATTTGATGATCAAACTACAATGGTTAAAACTAGTAACAATAGAAGGGATCGAAGAGAATTTGGGAGGCAAGGCACCTACGACCATAATTTGGACAGTATTAAAATGACAATTCCTCCATTCCAAGGTAAAAATGATCTTGATGCATACCTAGAATGGGAGAAGAAGGTTGAATTGGTTTTTGACTGCCACAACTAATTTGAGGAGAAAAAGGTAGAGCTTGTTGTAGTTGAATCTACTGATTATGCTATTATTTGGTGGGATCAACTTGTTTTTACTAGGAGAAGGAATCATAAGTGACCTATTGATACATAGGAGGAGATGAAGGTTATCATGAGGAGGAGGTTTGTCCCTAATCACTATTACAAGGAGTTGTACCAAAGGCTACAAGGGCTCACTCAAGGCACCAAAAGTGTGGAGGCTACCACAAGGAGATGGAGATTACCATGATTAGGGCGAATGTAGAAAATGATAGAGAGGCAACCATGGCTCGATTTCTGCAAAGGCTAAATGGGGACATAGCAAATGTGGTTGAATTACACTACTATGTGGAATTAGAAAACGTGGTGCACATGACAATGAAAGTTGAAAGGCAACTTAAATGAAAGGGCTCCACACAGTTTGGGCAAAATTTAGGTTCTACCTCATTGTGGAAGCCAAATTGGAGTAAAAAGGACGAGATGGCCAATTACAAATCCAAAGCCGAGCTATCCAAGCACAAGAATGTGGGTTATAGCAAGGAGCCAAGTAAATTTGAACCCCAATCGAGTAAAAATAGAGATGTTAAATGTTTTAAGAGTTTGGGTAGGGGTCACATTGCATCTTAATGTCCAAATAAGCATGCAATGATCTTGAAAAGTAATAGTGATGTTGAAACTGAAAGTGAATCAGAAGATGATTCTATGCCATCATCGAAGGGTGAAAGTGATGAAGAGGAGTATCTGGTTAATAGAGTAGTTCTCATTACAAGGCGAGCATTAAATGCGCAAGTAAAAGAAGAAAATGAGGTGCAACTAGATAACATCTTTCAGATAAGGTGTCTAATCAAAGATAAGATATGTAGTATGATTATTGATGGTGGGAGTTGCACTAATGTTGCTAGCACAACTATAGTTAAGAAGCTAGATTTACCTACTATAAAGCATCCTAGACCATATAAGCTTTAGTGGTTGAATGAGAGTGGTGAAGTGAAGGTAAATAAGCAAGTGCTCATATTATTTTCTATCAGAAGGTACCATGATGAAGGTTTATGTGATATTGTACCTATGCATACGGGATATATTCTATTAGGAAGTCCATGGCAATTTGATAGGCGAGTTATGCATGATGGTTTCAAGAATCGATATTCCTTTGTAATGAATGAAAAACCTGTCACTCTTGTACCATTATCACCTCAACAAGCATATAAGGATCAATTAAGGTTTAGAAATGACATTGAACAAAAAAGAGAGATTGATAAAAGATAAATGAGAGAAGAAAACGTAAGGACACAAGAGAAAGAGAAGAAAAGAGAAAGTCCCTTTGCAAAAGAAAGTGATGTCAAAAGAGCATTTTATGCCAAATAGCCTATGATTATACTTTTGTACAAGGAGGCTTATTTTAACACTAACAAGTTTGACCCATCTTTGCCTAGTGTTATTATTGCACTATTTCAGGAATTTAAAGATGTATTCCATAACGATGTCCCAAGTGGATTGCCACTTAATAGCGGAATTGAGCATCAAATTGATTTCATCCTAGGTGCATCCATCCCTAAATGGCCAGCATATAAGAGTAATCCTGAGGAGACAAAGGAGCTTCAAAGGCAAGTTGAGGAGCTTATGTTCAAAGGATATGTGAGAAAAAGCATAAGTCCATGTGCTGTTCCTATCCAACTTGTACCCGAAAAAGATAGGACTTGGAGAATGTGTGTTGACTGTCGAGCAATCAACAAAATCACTGTAAAGTATCGTCACCCCATACCTAGATTAGATGACATGTTAGATGAATCGCATGGGTCATATGTCCTTTCTAAGATTGATTTGAAAAGTAGATATCATCAGATTAGGATAAGAGAGGGAGACGAGTGGAAAATAGCTTTCAAAACTAAGTATGGGTTGTATAAGTGGCTAGTTAGCCCATTTGGTCTCACTAATGCACCAAGAACTTTTATGCAACTAATGAATCATGTTTTAAGTGCATTCATTGGTATATTTGTAGTTGTGTATTTTAATGGTATTTTGGTCTATAGTAAAACCCTAGAAGATCATCTTGATCATTTACGTTTTGCTGTAAGTGTTTTACATTTTGAGAAATTGTATGCTAACTTACATAAATGTTCCTTTTGTACTAATCAGATCACATTTCTTGGCTATGTTGTCAGTGCTAAAGGTGTTGAGGTTAATGAGGAAAAAGTTAAGGCAATTCGTGATTTGCCTACACCTAAGTCAACTAGTGACATGTAAAGCTTTCGTGGTCTAGCTAGTTTCTATAGATGCTTTGTTAAAGACTTTAGTACCATTGTCGCACCACTTACTGAGCTTATAAAAAAGAACATGAGTTTTAGTTGGGGTAGTGACCAAGATAAGGCTTTTAATTGCATCAAGGAAAAATTAAGTTCTGTACCCTTACTTGCTTTACCTAACTTTGCAAAAATTTTTGAGATTGAGTGTGATGCTTTAGGTATTGGCATTGGAGCTGTTTTCATGCAGGAAAGGCGCCTAATTGCTTGCTTTAATGAAAATCTAAGTGGAGCAAGCCTTAATTATCCTACTTATGATAAAGAGATGTATGTATTGGTATGGCCTTTGGAGACATTGCAACATTACCTTTGGCCCAAGGAGTTTGTCATCCATACTGGCCATGAATATTTGAAGCACTTGAAGGGACAAGGAAAGTTGAACAAAAGACATGCCAAGTGAGTTGAATTCATTGAGACCTTTCCCTACTTCATCCAATATAAAAAAGGTAAGGAAAATGTGATAGTTGATGCATTATCTTGTAGGTATGCCCTTATCTCTACACTTACTACAAAATTATTAGAAATTTGAACACATTAAGGATTTATATGTAAATGATCCTGACTTTGCTAATGTGTATGGAGCATGTGAGGCGTCAGCCTTTAAGAAGTTTTATAGGCATAAGGGTTTCTTATTAAGGGAAAATCATTTATGCATGCCTATGAGTTCTTTGAGGGAATTGGTTGTACGAGAAGCTCATAAGGGTGGTCTAATGGGTCATTATGGAATTAGGAAAACCCTAGATGTCCTAAATGAACATTTCTTTTGGCCACGAATGAAACGAGATGTTGAGAGGATATATGTGAAATGCATAACATGCAAACAAGCTAAATCTGGAGTTTTACCTTATGGCTTGTATACCTCTTTACCCATACTTAACCATCCCTGGGTTGATTTATCTATGGACTTTGTACTAGGATTGCCATGAACAACAAGGGCTAGGGATTTTGTATTTGTTGTTGTTGATAGATTTTCAAAGATGGCACACTTCATCCCATGTCATAAAACTGATGATGTAAACAATGTGGCTGACTTATTCTTTAAAGAAGTAGTACGTTTGCATGGCATGCATGGAAGCATTGTTTCAGATCAGAATACAAAGTTCTTAAGCTAGTTCTGGAAGACTTTGTGGGGTAAGTTAGGTACTAAGCTATTTTTTTTAACTACTTGTCATCCACAAACTGATGGGCAGACTGAGGTAGTTAATCGAATTCTTTCTACTCTTTTGCGTGCTATTATTCAAACAAATTTAAAAACATGGGAAGAATGTTTACCATATGTCGAGTTTGCGTATAATAGGAGTGTTCATTCTATTACTAGTCACTCTCCATTTGGAATCGTATATGGTTTTAATCCATTGATTCCTTTGGATTTGGTACCTATACATGTCAATAAGTATGCTAGCTTAAATGGTGAACAAAAGGCTAACATGATAAAAAAATTGCATGGAAAGGTGCGACAACATATAGAAAAACAAACTGAGCAACATGCATCCCATGTCAACAAGGGATGAAAAAAGGTGGTATTTGAACCTGGTGATTGGGTTTAGGTGCATATACGCAAGGAATGGTTCCCAGCTCAGAGGCATTCAAAGCTACAACCTAGAGGTGATGGTCCTTTGCTCATTCTAGAAGGCCCAATAACATGAGCTAGAGCTTCAATGGATGCAAGAGATCCATTGCACATTCTAGAAGGCCCAATAACACGAGCTAGAGCCAAAAAGCTTAAAGAAGCACTAAATGAGCTGATTTAAGACATTCAAGCCAACCAAACTTCAAATGGTGCAAATTCAAGTTTGACAAAGAGTCTAGGCCAAATTAAGTTAGATTAAGTAATAGCATTCCCTCCTAAATAGGATTTTATTGTCTATGTTGGAATTTATCCATATTTAGGAATTCCTCTAAAATAAGGATTTCTCCTAAGTAGGAATTTGTACCTATTTAGGATTGCTATCTTAGCCTATAAATAGGCCCCCTTGTAAGCTCTGGAAAATCAGACAACTTTGAGTGAAATAGAAAGCAAGGTTTTTTTCTCTTGGTTCTTTTAAGGACTAAAGAACTTATCAAGAGGTAATTATTCTTATGGCATTCCAATCGACTTATCACTCCTAATTCCTTTCTTTTCTGGAGTGTGGTGTCCATATCCTTCCTAAATACCCTAGGTTCATGTTCCCTTTAAGGGTGGGTCTAGGGTTTGTGATATTAAACTCTGGTTTAGCTTTCTTGGTTGTTCTTTGATTCCTTGTGTACGTTGGGTCCCTAAGCCACGTCTTTTTGGGGTTTTCTACATCAAATAGACTTATCTTCTTTAACATTATTGTTGTTAGGAGTGGCATCTAAATCTTATAGTTCTTGTTTGTTGTTGTTTATAATCATTATTATAGGGAGTTATACCAAAGGCTGCAAGAGCTCACTCATGGCACCAAAAGTGTAGAGGAGTACTATAAGTAGATAGATATTACCATAATTAAGGAAAATGTAGAAGAAGATAGAGAGGTGACCATGGCTCGATTTTTGCAAGGGCTAAATAGGGACATAGCAAATGTGGTTGAATTGCAACACTATGTGGAATTAGAAGACATGGTGTACATGGCAATGAAAGTTGAAAGGCAACTTAAATGAAAGGGCTCCACACAATTTGGGCAAAATTCAGGTTCTACCTTATCTTAGAAGCCAAATTGGAGTAAAAGGCACAAGATGGCCAATTACAAGTCCAAAACTGAGCTACCCAAGCACAAGAATATAGGTTCTAGCAAGGAGACAGGTAAGTTTGCACCCCAACCAAGTAGAAATAGAGATGTTAAATGTTTTAAGTATTTGGACAGGGGTCACTTTGCATCTTAATGTCCAAATAAGCATGTAATGATCTTGAGAAGTAATGGTGATGTTGAAACTAAAAGTGAATAAGATGATGATTCTATGCCATCATCAATGGGTGAAAGTAATAGAAAGGAGTATCCAATTAATAGAGTTGCTCTCGTTACAAGGTTAGCATTGAATATGCAAGTAAAGGAAGAAAATGAGGTGCAATAAGATAACATCTTTCAGAAAGGGTGTCTCATCTAAGGTATCTAGTATGATTATGAATGGTGGGAGTTGCATTAATATTGCTAGCATAATAATGGTTGAGAAGCTAAATTTACTTATATAAAGCATCCTAGGCCATATAAGCTTCAATGGTTGAATGAGAGGGGTGAAGTCAAGGTAAATAAGCAAGTGCTCATATCATTTTCTATTGGAAGGTACCATGATGAAGTAATATGTGATGTTGTACCTATGCATGCGGGCCATATGCTATTAGGAAGACCATGACAATTTGATAGGCAAGTTATGCATGATGGCTTCAAAAATCGATATTCCTTTTGTAATGAATGAAAACCTACCACTCTTGTACCATTATCACCTCAACAAGCTTATGAGGATCAATTAAGGATTAAAAATGAGAGTGAACAGAAAAGAGTGATTGATAAAAGAGAAAAAGAGAGGAGAAAATGTACGGATACAAGATAAAGAGAAGAAAGAGAAAGTCTTTATACAAAAGAGAGTGATGTCAAAAGAGCATTCTATACCAAACAGCCTATAATCATACTTTTATACAAGGAGGCTTATTTTAACACTAATAAGTTTGGCCCATCATTGCCTAGTGTTGTTATTGCTTTATTGTAGGTATTTGAAGATGTATTCCCTGACGATGTCCCAAGTGGACTGCCACCTAATAGAGGAATTGAGCATCAAATTGATTTCATCCTGAGTGCTTCCATCCCTAATTGGCCAGCATATAAAAGTAATCTTGAGGAGACAAAAGAGCTTCAAAGGCAAGTGAAGGAGCTTATTTCCAAAGGATGTGTGAGCGAAAACTTAAGTCTATGTGTTGTTCCTGTCCTACTTATTTCCAAATAAGCTAGAGCTTCAATGGATACAAGAGGTCCATTGCACATTCCAGAAGGCCCAATAACATGAGCTAGAGCCAAAAAGATTGAAGAATCGCTAAATGGGCTAACTAAAGACATTAAGGCCTACTAAGTTTCAAATGGTGTGAAGTTTGACAAGGAATCCAGGCCTAATTAATATAATTAGAATACTCAATGGTCAGACTAAGTAATAGGATTCACTCCTAAATAGGAGTTTATTATTTGTATTGGAATTTGTCTATAGTTAGGAATTCCTCCAAAATAAGGATTTGTCTTGAGTAGGAATTTGTGCCTCTTTAGGATTGCTATCTTAGCCAATAAATAGGTGCCGCTTGTAAGCTTTGGAAAAAAATCAGACAAATTTGAGTAAAATAAAACGTAAGGGTTTTTCTCCCCCGATTCTTTTGAGGACTAAAGAACTTATCAAGAGGTACTTCTTCTTGTGGCATTCCGATGAACTTATCACTCCCAACTCCTTTCTTTTCTGAAGTATGTTGTCTATATCCTTTCTAAATACCCTAGGTTCATGTTCCTTTAAATGGTGGGTCTAGGGTTTGTGTTATTAAACTCTGGTTTAGCTTTCTTGGTTGTTCTTTGATTCTTTGTGTGCATTAGGTCCTTAAGCCACATCTTTTTGGGATTTTTCACATCATGATGTCATGTCAATAAAAGCTTCTTATTTTGTTGGAAGCAATTTTTCACACAAAATGATCATGTAATTAACATACACATTAACATTGAACATTAATTTCATTGCAATGTGCTCATCAATACACCTTTGGTTGTCTCAATTTATTAATTCCATCAAACAAAAGGAGAAAGGTCAGAAATATTAAATGTTACACTCACATTATACTCACCTGGCAAGTTAAGTTTATATGCATGAGCCACCATTTGGAAAGGGCCAACTCCCCTTGGTTGAAATTTTGATTTCCTTTACATAGGGAATTTATCCTTCCGTAAGTGTACCCAAACTCTATCACCAAGTTCAAAAGTAATATGCCTACAACCTTTGTTGGCTTGTGTTTCATAGTGTTTGGTTTTTCTCTCAATGTTAAGCCTAGCTTTTTCATGAAGTTGCTTAACCACCTCAACCTTCTTTTTCCTATCCAAATTAACCCTATCCTATATAGGCAATTGTACTAAATCCAAAGGAGATAATGGATTACCATATATAAACTCGAAAGGAGAATAACTTGTAGCACTATAAACATCATGATTATAGACAAACTCCACAAAAAGCAAACATTCTTCCTAAGTTCTAGAGTTCTTACCAATAATAGCACACAACAACAAACAAAGAGTTCGATTTACTACCTTAGTTTGTCCATCTATTTGTGGATGGCCAGTTGTAGAGAATAACAACTTTGTTCCAAGATTACCCCACAAAGTCATCCAAAAGTGACTCAAAAATTTTGTATCACAGTTTGACACAATACTCTTTGGCACTCCATGTAGGCGAACAATCTTTTTAAAAAATAAGTTTGCAATGTGTATGGCATCATCCATTTTGGTGCAAGCAATGAAATGTGCTATCTTTGAAAACCTATCAATTACAACAAGAATACAATCTTAACCCTTCTTTAACTTAGGTAATTCAAGAATAAAATCCATAGAAATGTTAGTCCAAGGTTCCCAAATAATTTATAAGGGCATATATTTACTATAAGACAAAATCCTAAACTTAACTTATCTATAGGTAATACACTTGACACAGACTCTTTCAATATCCCTTTTCATATGTGGCCAAAAGAGATGCTTTTTAAAACATAAAAAATCTTTTAAATGCAAAAGTGTCCCATTAAACCACCCCTATAAGCTTCTCTTACAAGTAGTGTTCTCATAAACTCTTGACGAATACAAATCTTATTCACTCTAAACAAATACCCATTATGTTTATAAAACTTACCAAAAGTAGTTTTCTCACATGCAACATACAGGTTACCAAAGTCAGCATCATTAGCATACAAATCAATAATATGCTCAAACCCCAATAACTTATTGCTCAAAATGCTAATCAATGTGTACCTATGTGACAATGCGTCAATAACAACATTTTCTTTACCTAATTTGTATTGAATTACATAAGGAAACATTTCAATAAACTCAAGCTATTTTGCACATCTCTTATTCAACTTTCCTTGCCCTTTCAAGTATTTTAAAGGCTCATGATCAGTATGAATTACAAACTCTTTAGGACAAAGGTAATGTTGCCATATTTCTAAAATCCTAACAAGTGCATACATTTCTTTAACATAAGTTGGATAACTCAATGTTGCCTTACTTAACTTCTCACTAAAGAATGCAATAAGTTGTTTCTCTTACATGAGAACTCCCCCAATTCCAATACCCAATGTGTCACATTCAATTTCAAAGATCTTAGAAAAAGTAGGCAAAGCAAAAAGTGATGCATTATTCAACTTGGACTTAAGAAAATCAAAGACATCTTATTATTCCTTATTCCACTTTTAACCCATACTCTTTTTAATCACTTCAATCAATGGTGTAACTATGGTACTAAAATCCTTAATAAACCTCTTATAAAAGCTAGACAAACTATAGAAACTCCTCATATCTCTCACTCTTAGGTGTAAGCCATTCTTGAATAGCCTTAATCTTCTTTTTATCAACCTCTATGTCATGAGTGGACACAACATAACCCAAGAAAATGACATGATCTTTGCAAAAAATCACATTTTTTCAAATTGGCATACAATTTCTCTTTTCTCAACACATCAAGTACATAATGCAAATGTTCAACAAAACATGATTCATTAATCTCATAAAAGTGCTAAGTGCATTTGTCAAACCAAAGGGCATAACTAACAATTCATACAAACCATGTTTATTCTTGAATGTAGTTTTCCACTCATCACCTTTGCTCATTTTAATTTGATAATACCCACTCTTACAGTCAATTTTAGAGAAGTAACAAGCACCATGCAATTCATCAGGCATATCATCAAGCCTAGGTATAGGATGTTGATACTTAATTGTTATTTTGTTGATAACTTTCCAATTGACACACATTTTCCAAGATCTATCTTTCTTTGGCATAAGCAACACTAACATTGCTTATAGGCTTATGCTCTCCCTTACATGTTCCTTCTTCATCAACTCATCACCTTACCTCTGAAGTTCTTTTGTCTACTTAGGATTATTTCTATATGATGGCTTGTTGGGAATGGGAGCTCCAGGAATAAGATCAATGTGATGTTTAATCCCTCTCCTTGGTAATAAGCCATCCAGGATTTCCTTAGGGAATACATCATTATAATCCTACAACAAAGATGAAACAACACTAGGCAAAAATAAATCAAGGTTAGTGTTAAAGAAATAAGAATCCTTGTAAAGAATCAAGATCATTTGTTACCTAAATTGGAAATCAACCCTAACATCTACTCCTTTTGCAAACACACTCACTTGTTTCTCTCATCTTCATTTTTTTGAACTAACTAGTCTTGTACTTATCACTCTTAAGTGCTTTCACCTAGTTTTTCTTTACTTCACTTTCTTTTCTCTCTACTCTCTCTTCTTTTCAACAAACTTTGCTTTGCTTTCTTGTGTTCTTGGAAGAATATATTGTCTTAACATATTAAAGAAGTGATCAGCCTTTGTGACATTTAAAAATTGGGGCTTTTAGGACTTATTTTCCTTAGAATTTTAATTTGATCAATCACACTTATTTCCTAGCCATTTAGGGTGTGCACAACTGAGGTTCCCAACTTCACCTTAGGATGTTGGTGATACTGAGAGTGGGGGTGAATCAGTATCACACCCCTTAAAAAAAACTCTGATAATTTAAGCCAAAAATGAACTCTTTCCTAGATTCAACTAAGGTAGATCTATTGTTACCTACTAATCACTATAGTCCCCAAAGTTACCTTTCAAACACCTTGCCTATTAGATGAATTGGTTGTTCTTTACTAGGTCTTCTTTTAGGTTATGGGTTTCATGATTCTTTAGTTGTGTTCACAACTCAATTCAAAACATAGAATGCAAATTCAAAGCAAGGACATGAGAGATTCACGTGATTCCGTCAATGTGACATACTCCACGATGGTAGGGATTCATCCTCTACCAAGACAATCCACTATACTTGAGAACACTAATGTTGTATCCCCTATGATTACAATGGATGTCTTAATCTTCTACTCCTTTCACTATTGCAAATACAAAGCAATCACAATACAAAGAGTATTACTTACTGTATTTACCATTCTTCTAGCTTATGTTGCCTCTGTTTGATTTGAATAGGCTACTTCACTACTGCTTAGAAGATCACCAAAACTCTCTCTAACCTCTCAAAGAAATCTAGAAATTCATTGAGTTCTCTCAAATGCTACATCGAATTTCTTCTCTAGGTTGTCTCACCCAACTCTTGGTCTCATCGTCTCACCGTCTCACGACTTGCATTCATGTTTCAGGCTTGCCGTTTCACATCTCACAGACTGCCTCACACTTCTGGTCTGCCGTTTCACATCTCACGGACTGCCTCACTCTTCTGGTCTGCCATTTCACGTCTCTTGGCCTGCTCCACACTACTGGTCTGCCATTTCACATCTCTCTGCCTACCTCATGTTTCTAGTTTTGCTGGTTCACGTCTCTCTTGTTTCTGATCTGCTCTAACGCCCCATTGCACGTTGTGGTCTGTCACACCCCGTCACACATTCTGGTTTGTCATGCCCCTTCACATGTTCTAATTTGTCACTGCCCATCATACATTCTGGTCTGTCACCCTCCGTCGCACATTCTGGTCTATCATGCTTGGTGGGACGTTCTGGTCTGTCACGCCTGGTGTGACATTCTGGTCTCTCACACCTGATGGGTCATTCTAGTCTATCGTCTTCTCTTCTAGGTGGTCTCATGAATACCAGGTCTGCTGTCTTCTCTTCCAGGTGGTCTCACGGATACCAGGTCTGTTGTCTTCTCTAATGGGTGGTCTCACGGATACCAGGTCTGCTGTCTGCTCTATCTTCCAATGGCTCCACCAATTCTGGTTTTCTCTCCCTGATTCTGGTATGCTTTGTTTCACTATTTTCCTAGTGGTACTCCAAAAAGAGATAAGTCTTGGTTTATATATGCAAACCCTAGTAGAGTTTACTGAAGCTACAGCAAATTTCCTTTCTTGCTCCTCCATGTGGCTTTATATTACTGTTCCAGTAAAAATTCAGCTTTATTCTCCTTCTTACTTTATTTTTCTTGCTCTTTCTTTCGACTAAAAACTCATCCCTTAAATGCTTGAATGAGCCACTTCTGCTTGCACACTTAAATCTGGTTGACAACAATTACAACCCATACAAGGTTATGAGAACAATAATCTCCCCCTTTGTAATTGTTGGCAACACTCACAATAAGAACCATTATGCGATAGTCCTTCATAATCTTCTTAGAGTAATAATCCAAAAGCAAATGGATTACAACTCTCCCTAAATATGCACTCCCCCATCCTTAACAGCTCCTTTTGCACTGTTGTGTCTCTCCCCCTTTGCCAACTAATTACAAATTTCAAAAACCCACAAAGTAGAGATGAAGGATTCACCTGAACTTCAGGCTTAAGGAGGCATTTGCATAGACAAACTCATTCTGTACTTTTCAAATAGCTTTGTGGATAGAGATTTAATTAGAATATCTGAGATTTGATCTTTAATACCAACATACTCCAACTTAATTATGCCCTCTTCCACTTGATCCTTGATAAAGTGATACCGGATGTCAATATGCTTGCTCCTTGAACGTTGAACTAGATTCTTGTTGAGATCAATTGCATTTTGATTATCACAAAGTACACTCACTAGTAACTTCACTTCAACACCCAAATTTGCCAATTGTCTTTGCATCCATATCACCTGAGTACATGTTACACAAGTAGTAATATACTTAGCCTTAGCTATGTTTAAAGCAACACTGTTTTGCTTTCTACTTAACCATGCAACACACTTTGAACCCAAGTAGAAGCTGCAAGCACTGGTTGATTTTTTGTCATCTGTACTACCTACCCAGTCTACATCAGTGTATGCTCGTAGTTTTACAAAATCTATGGCAGGAAACCACAAACCCATTTCCAGTATCACTTTGAGATATCTTAGGATTCTTTTCACTACCAACATATGAGATTCCTTAGGATCAACTTGGAATCTGCTAGTAATGCACACAGCATGCTTGAGATCAGGCCTTGATGCTGTAGGATACAGAAGGCTCCCTATCATCTTCCTATATTATGTACTACTTGTACTCCTTCCTTCCTGATCTTTTGTTAACTTGCAGCCCATTGACATAGGGGTACTGATAGGTCTACTATCCTCCATGCCAAACTTTTTCAACATTTCCTTGGCATATTTTTTCTGAGAAATAAAAATATCTTCTTCACACTGTTTTATATGTAATCCAAGAAAGTAAGTCATTTCTCCAATTAATGACATCTCAAATTCCGCACTCATCTTCTGTGCAAATTCTAGCATAGCTCAGAGTGATCCCCTCTAAAGATGATGTCATCTACAAATACTATGGTTATCAACTAGCCTTTCTCTAAGTTGAACACATATAGGTTATTATCAATTGTTCCTTTTCTAAAGTTCAACCTTCTTAAATGCACATCCAGCCTTTTGTACCATGCTCTTGGGGCTTGTTTAAGGCCATACAAGGCTTTCTTCAGCTTGCACTCATGTGACTCAACCTCTGTTTTGTACGCCATCGGGTTGTTCAATATACACTTCTTCTTTTAGGAGCCCATTCAGAAAGGCTAATTTCACATCCGTCTAAAAAACTTTATACCTCTTATGTGCCACCAAAGCTAGGAACATTCTAATAGTTTCTAACCTTGCCACTAATGCAAAAGTTTCATCAACATCTACTCCTATCTGATTGTAGCCTTTGCAAACCAGTCTAGCCTTATTCCTCACCACCTTGCCATCTTCATTGTGTTTATTCCTAAACACCCATTTTGTTCCTATGACATTCTTGTTAATGGGTCTTGGAACTAGCTCATATGTATCATTCTTCTTAATTTCATCCAGCTCCTTATTGATAGCTTTGACCCAGGCTTTGTCTTGTGTAGCCTCTTCAACAAAATTAGGTTCAACTTGTGAGAGTAAAGCAGTAGCTCCCATAATTCTTTTTCTCGTTATAACTCTTACTGATGGGTCAATTATGTTCTGATTTCCTTGATGAGCACTGGTCTATGTTTTCTTTGTCTTTCTCTTTTGCACAGTCTTAGTTGCAAGAGAATCTCTTTCTTCATATTCAGACTTACTCTTCTCTGAGTTTGAACTTACTACTTTTCCCTCTTCTTCATGTTGTCTAATTCTTCATTTATCTTGAAGTCATCTTCTTCACTATCCTTAGCTTCTCCATTATGCGTTGTTTTCTAGTTTTCATCTATTCTCACATCACTGGAAGTGACCACTTTTCACAATTTATGCAGAAAAACTCTGTAAACTTTTGTCTTTGTTAAGTATCCCACAAAGATGCCTTTATTTGACCTAGCATGGAATTTTCCCAAGTTTTGCTCCTTGTTCTTCACAAAATATGGGCTGCCAAAGATTCTAAGAGGCTTGGCTATTGTCTTCTTGCTACTTTATAGCTCATATAGAGTCTTATCAGTATTAGGCCTTAGTAAAACTCTGTTCAGTAGGTGCACGGTTGTAAATGTTGCTTCTATCAAAAATCTTGTGTGAAACTCGGATTCCAGTAGTAGAGTTCTTGCCATTTCAACCACACCTTTATTTTTCCTCTTTACCACCCCATTCTATTGAGGTGTTCTTGTTGCTGCCACTTGATGTTGAATACCATGCTTCTCAAAGTAATCTTCAAAAGCTTCATTTGTAAATTCAATACTTTGATCTGAACTCAATACTTTGATCTTCTTTCCACTCTCATTTTTAGCCAATCTTTTGTATCTGTTAAAGCATTTCAAAAGTTTTGACTCGTTTTGAGGTGTATGATGCAGGTCCTTCTAGAATAATCATCAAAAAAATAAGATGAAGTACCTTTCACCATTCAACCCTTTTGTTCTCATCAGCCCACACAAATCAGTATGTACAATGTCTAGCACTACTTTAGAACTGAACTCTTTTGGTCTTATATGACTTTTTGACCTGTTTTCCTTTAGAGCATGCTAAATAGACATATTCCCTCTCTCTCTTAAGGTCTGGAATGTCTTTGATTGCATGAGTAGTGGTGAGCTTCCTCATGTTCTTTTGTGTTAAATGTCCTAGCCTCCTATGCTAGAGTTGATTTTCTTCTTTTTTTGTAAGTAAATAGTTGTTTGTCTTGTCCTCATCAATCACATATGAATTTCAAACTGTTCACTTCCTGGCTGCAACAGTATTGCCTTCTTTACTCTTTACTTGGCAACATGTTTTTGTGAATATCACTTTATAGTCTTCATTGCATAATTGACTAATAGATGCTAGATTATATCTGAGTCCTTCAATGTGCAGAATATCTTTCAGCTTTCCTTTTCCAATATTTACTGAGCTTTGACCACTGATGTTGAGTGAATCTTCATTGCCAAACTTGAATTTTCCTTCTCTTAACATATTCAGCTTTGATTATTTACTCTTGTCTCCTATCATGTGTGAAGTGCGTCCACTATTAAGGATCCACTACTTATCCTTGTAGTTAGCCTTTAATGCAATTTCAGCTATATTAGTCACCTCCTTTTAACTTTATATTCCATCTTTTGAACTGGTTTGAAGATTGCTTTCTCCTTTTTCTTAGCTTTGATTGTACCAATTGCTTTCACTATGCCATTGAGTGCCTTCTCTTGCTCAGGGAGAAGTGTCATTCATTTCATGGCATTATGGCCATCCTATCGGCACCTTTCACACTATTCCAAGTCTGCCAATATAACAAACTTGTTCTTTGAAACCACCTGGTTTGGGCTTCCACCAACAAACCTTATTAGTGTGTCCTTGCTTTTTACAGTATGTGCAAGAACTCATGACAGGTGTTCACCTCTGAATTTTGTATTGTCTCCTCCTATATGCAGCATCAGATCTTCTCAAGTTGGAGACATATACTAGCCTTCTCTACTAGCATTTATTTGCCTTATGGCCCTAAACTTTACAATAAAGACAGTAACCTTAAAACTACCTTTTCTTAGGTCTAACCACAACTTGTTTCCTTTTGTTCATTACTTGTTGTGTGGGCATAGTTGCTAGCTTCTTTGCTTGTGTGGCTTTTATTTCAACCACCTTCTTC
Source organism: Ceriops decandra (assembly GCA_020615895.1). Lineage (NCBI taxonomy): Eukaryota > Viridiplantae > Streptophyta > Magnoliopsida > Malpighiales > Rhizophoraceae > Ceriops > Ceriops decandra. Next base: position 12,869 of record JAHLGO010018927.1, on the reverse strand, counting down.
TCCTTCTTTTGTTTAGCCATTGCCCTTAGCTAACTAACTTTCTTTTCTTCATTTTTGTTTGTAACCCTAGGTTGCTTCTTCAAATCTTCTTTATTTTTAACATTCACTATTCTTGGCTGATCAATCTTTTCTTTCAACTTCTATGGCAAAGTCTTATTCTCTTTAGGCAGTGCAGCCTCAGATTGCTACACTTTCTCTTCATTCTTCTTTTCTCTTGCAAAGCTTGTTTCTCCTACCACTTCAAGCTTCTATAAGTTCTCATCACTGTTTTTGAGTTGTTTGTTGGAGTCTCAGCAACTTTATCTCCATTTCTTCAATTGTTAAAGTCCTTGACCCAAGTTCCATTGTAAGGTCTTCACATATTTTGATCTGTTCTTCAAGTCAATATGTTTAGCCATTATATCATATTTTTGACTTTTAGCTTCCTCAAACTTTGCTTTAACTTGTTTTATATGAGCCTCCAACCTTTTTATGGTTCTAACCCTTCTGATTATATCCTTTGAAGCTGCTTCTAACTCGACTTCAAGATCTTGTTCTTCTTCATCAACCTCCTTTTCCTCTGCAGAGGTTAAACTACCACCTTGAATTAATGCTATAAAGGCATGCTCATTTGATGAGTTTATATCTTCCTCCTCATCAGCTTCTTTTGTCTGGCTCACATAACTCTTGAATGAACCTCTCTTCCTCTTTTGTGGGTTGGTAGTCTTCTTGCTGGACTTCCTTGACTTAAATGATGGTTTTCTCTATTTTGAATTTTGTTCATCATCACCATCCTCATCTTTATCATCAAGTTTCACTTTGCACTGAGAAGCAAAGTGTCCAGTCTTCCTATAACAAGAATATCTCAAGGACAACTGTCCTTTTCCCTTCTTAGACCCCTTTTTGAATTTCCTTGTGAAGTAAGCCAATACATCACCTTTAGTTTCTTCTTGATCATCATCATCATCCTCACTGGATGATTCTTCCTTTTCTCTTATCTTCAAGTATCTCATAGCTTTGAAAGCTGCCTCCTTGATAGCTTTGATGTTGAAGAGCTTTCAATTGACTTTATTCTCATCTCATATGCAATGAGATTGCACTAGAGATCATGCAAAGATATAGAATTGAGATCTTTACTCTCCTTTATGGCTGCCACCTTTGAGGCAAACCTCTCAAGCAGAATTCTCAAAATTTTCTTTATAATAGATGAGTCCTTATTGTTCTTCTCATAACTTCTAAGGTTGTTTACAACATCAATAACCCTGGTGAAGAACTCTTGGATTGTCTTATTCTTCTGCATTATGAGGGTTTCATATCTCTCCTTGAAAACTTGAAGCTTGGCCTCCTTCATTCTACCATCACCTTCATAGACCTTCTGCAATTTGTTCCATATCTCCTTAGCAGATTTGCAGTCCATAACTTTAGCATATTCAACATCTATTAGTACTGAAATGATGACATTTGAGGTCTTCCCATTGATCTTAAATTGCCTTAATTCCTCTGGGGTTGGATCTTTACCTTTTTTTGGAGGCTCAAAACCCTCCTATACCAATTTCATCACGTTCATGCCCATGGTTGCAAATACCACCTACATTCTTGCTCTCCATATATAGTAGTTGGTTCCGTTGATGATTGGAACCTTTTTGCTATAAGTAGTGCTAGTGTTGGTACTGGCATCCATTTCTCAGTATGCTGAACAAGTTAAAACTTTTGAAACCCTTCAAACTAGTACACCAAGCTGTTAAGGTTCAAATTGGTGAACCTGTGCTCTGATACCAATTGCAGTTCCTAACTTCACCCTAGGATCTACTAGTTTATGATACTGAGAGGGGGGGTGAATCAGTATCACAACCCTTAAAAAAACTTTGATAATTTAAGCCAAAAATGAACTCTTTCCCAGATTCAACTAAGGTAGATCTATTATTACCTACTGATCACAATAGTCCCCAAAGTTACCTTTCATACACTTTGCCTATTAGACGAATTGGTTGTTCTTGACTAGGTCTTCTTTTAGGTTATGGGTTTGATGATTCTTTAGTTGTGTTCACAACTCAATTCAAAACACAGAATATAAATTCAAAGCAAGGACACGAGAGATTTACGTGCTTCCATTAATGTGACGTACTCCACGGTGGTAGGGATTCTTCCTCTACCGAGATAATCCACTATACTTGAGAACACCAATGTGGTATCCCTTATGATTACAATGGATCTCTTAATCTTCTACTCCTTTGACTATTACAAATACAAAGCAATCACAATACAAAGAGTGTCACTTACTGTGTTTTTCCTTCTTCTAGCTTGTGTTGCTTCGGTTTGATTTGAATAGGTTGCTTCACTACCGCTTGGAAGATCACCAAAACTCTCTCTAACCTCTCTCTCACGAATACCAAGTCTGTTGTCTTCTCTTTAGAGTGGTCTCACAAATACCAGGTCTACTATCTTCTCTTCCAGGTGGTCTCACGAATACCAGCTCTGCTGTCTTCTCTTATGGGTGGTCTGATGGATACCAGGTCTGCTGTTTGCTCTATCTTCCAATGGCTCCACCAATTCTGGTTTCTCTCCCCGATTCTGGTCTACTTTGTTTCACTATTTTCCTAGTGGTACTCCAAAAAGAAATAAGTCTTGGTTCATCTATGCAAACCCTAGTAGGGTTTATTGGAGCTGCGGCAAATTTCCTTTCTTGCCCCTCCATGTGGTTTCATATTATTGTTCCATTCAATGAATGAAAGTATTGCCTTTGAGTTATAAGGCCAACAATAAATTAACTAAAAGTTAGGACAAGTTAATTTGATGTTATAAGTGCCTTTGAGGTGTGTTTACTACATTTACAAAGTATTGCTAGCACTAGTAAATAAGCAATATGTTAAGGCAGAAACCAAGGAAATTGCTCATGATCTAGCAATGCAGGTTGTGGCCACGCAATTTGCATTTGTCAAGGAGATTCCCAAAAGAATTGTGAATAAGGAAAAAGAGCTTAAGATGCAAAGAGTTCGTTGGTCAAAATTGTTGATGGTAGGTCAACCCTAAATTCAATCAGTCAATGTTGACCGTTGACCTTAAATTTTAAGAGTCAATACTGACCATTGACCTTAAATTTTAAGAGTCAATGCTGACTATTAACCCTAAATTTTAGAAATTAATGCTAATTGTTGATTGTAGAGCAACTCTTGGGAATCAATGCTGACCATTAATGATAGGACAACTCTAAACTTAAGGCTTATAAATATATCCATGTTGACCATAAGAGACAATGCCAAAAGGAAGAAACCATGTGTGCTGTAGAAACATAATAGAGAAATAGAGAGAACAACAAAGAGCAGCCACCAAAAGGAATAGGTAAGAGGAATGACAAGAGGTTGTGTGCTATAGACCATAAGAGAGAACACCATGAGGAAGAAATTGTGTGTGTTGTAAAATGCCAAGAGATTTGAGTGCTACAAAACATAACAGAGAACTATACAACATAAAGATAGCAAAGAGCTATACGACATAGAGATAGTATGTAGCATAGAAAAACAAAGAGCTATGTGACATGGAGACAATAAAGAGCTATGTAAAGATAGTAGAGAGCTATGTGGCATAGGGAAATAGAGAATTGTGCGACATAGAGATAGCAAAGAGCTGTGCAGTATAGAGACAGTAGAGGGCTATGCGACATAAAGACAACAAAGAGATATGTGACATAAAGATAGCAAAGAGATGAGTGACGAAAAGATAGCAGAGAGCTGTGCAGTATAGAGACAGCAAGGAGGAGAGATAGAGTAGCATTAGAGGAAGAAGGAGAGTATAGTAGCAGAAGGAGACAACAACTGCAAAAAATGAAAAAGAAATGAAGTAGCAGAAGAGAAAGAGCCAATGCATGGTAGAAGGAGGTAGCAGCTGCAGAAAAATGGAGGCAGTAGTGGCAATAAGAAGGAGATAGCAACAACAACAGAAGAGAAAACCTGCCAAGGCAGAAAAAGGCCGCATTGGTATTTGAGGAGAGAACCTACCAAGGCAAAAGGAGGTAGCACTAGCAGCTGAGGAGAAAACTTGCCAAGGTAAAAGGAGGGATAACCTATAATGGAGATAACTTGTAGCAAAGAGAACCTCTAGTGAAAAGAACTATCAGTAGAGATAACCTACAGCAAAGAGAACCTACAGAGGAGATAACTTGCAGTAGAGATAATCTACAGTAGAGAGAGCCTACAACAAAGAGAACTTGCAATAGAGAGAACCTACAGAAGAGAAAACCTGTAGAGGAGAGAACTTGCAAAAGAGAGACCAATAAAGCTTAAGGAGAGAAACTAGCAGTGAGGAAGGAGGAGTTTCATTTTCTACAACAATAACTTATGCACATTACGTGATCTTTCTCAAGGAAGTTTTGTCAGAAACATAAAATGTACTTCTTGAAAAAGGATGGGAGACCTTTCGAGTGATCGAGAGATCAATCCTTCTAGTGATTGGGAGATTAAATCTTCTAGTGATCGAGAGATCATTATAAGTAGTTAAGGAGTGATCTTTCCATAACACCAATTATATCCCTTGATAATAAGAGTGGATTGTGTGATATAAGAGTGATCTTATCACACTATGGATGTAGCTCACACATTGTGGGAGAACCATGTAAAACTTCTATGTGTTCTCGAGTGCTTGTCCTTACTTGATATCCATACAACCATTCTCACATAAAGATGCAAGATAATATTGGATCGACTTTAATAGGTCATAGAGGTTTGATTGAAATAGATTTGTAAAAACTAAACATCTCACACTAATTCACCTACTCCCCTTCTCAGTATGAGACCTAAGAAGGTCCTCATCATAAAATTAAGACTAAGTTAAAAAAAAGCAACACAAATAGCTATTCACTTAATGCCTCAACCTTAGGTTAAACTTAAGATAGAAAAAAAGGTTTTATTTAAGCCCCTATTATCAAACAAAATTGATTATAAATTATGAAATGATAGGTCCAACAAGTCTAAAGTAATTAACAAAATTGTCAAAAGATTGAAAGGTCTAGGACTAAAGGTTAAAGGTGTAACTGTCATAGGCGATGAAATCTAGAATGAGGTACAAATTGAGACTTGGTTTGATATACAAATTAAGGATAAAATTGAAACTCATTTTGAATTTGATGCTAGTAGTTGATGAGGACCTTTTTAGGTCTCACACTAAGAGAGGGAAGGAATGAATCAATGTGAGATAATCACTTTTTACAAATCTATCTAGATTAACCTTTATGACTTATTAGAATCGATGATCCAATTATTTATCTTGCTTCTTTATGTGAGCACGGCCATATGGATATCAATCAAGCATGAGTAGCAAAGAACGCATAACAATTTTTACATGGTTTACCCCATAATGTGAAAGCTATGTCCATAGTATGATTGGATCTCTCCTAAATTACACAATCCACTCTTGTTATCAAGTGATATAGTTATGTTGTGAAAGGATTACTCCTTAACCATTTACAATGATCTCCCAATCACTCTGAGCGTATCTCACCCATTTCAACAAATTTATCTAAAGGTTTATGACTAACAATTTCCTAAGAAGGGTCACTCAATGTGCATAGGCTACAAATGTAGAAAGTGGTTCTTCTCCTTCCTCACTGATGTCCTTTACTTAAGCTTTACCATTCTCTTCTCTATAGGTTCTCTATGTCCGTAAGTCATCTTTGCTACAGGTTCTTTTCCTCTACTGCTAATGCTACTTCACCTACTACCTTACTAGGTTTTGTTCCTCTCTTATTGTTGTTGCCTTACATGCTACCTTGGTAGGTTTCTTCCCCTGTTGTTAGTGCTACTTAACCTACTGCCTTGGCAGGTTTCTTCACCTATTACCTTGGTAGGTTGTGTTCCCTCTTGCTAGTGCTTCCTAACCTGCTATCAGGGCACATTTTCTCCTCTACTACTAGTGCTACTTGCCTTGCTACTAGGGAAATATGGATCTTCTCCTTCCTTTACTACTGGTGTTCTCACGCCTGCTGCTGGTGCTGCCTTGGTAGGATTTTTCCTCTGCTGCCAAGCACATTTACTCCTTGGCTATTGCAAGCTACTAGACGCGCTATTGGACACACTTTCTCCTCTTGCTACTATAACCTATTGGACCTGCTGTTAGGCACGCTTTCTCCTTGCCTACTATAAGTTACTGGATTTGTTATCAAGCATGCTTTCTCCTTAGTTGCTACAAGTTGCTAGACTTGTTGCTAGGTACTCTTTCTTCTTTGCTGCTACAAGCTACCAAACTTGTTGCCAAGTACATTTCCTCCGCTACTGCTGCAAGCTACCAGACCTTCTACCAAGCATGCTTTCTCCTCTTCTTGCAAAAAACTACCAGACTTACTGCTATTGCTGCTTGCATGTGCTGTTGCTGCTACTTTCATGTTCGGCTATCGCTGCCAGTATGCACTGCTATTGTTTTCCACACATGCAGCTATCGCTGTTTGCACATGCTACTATTGCTATCGGCACAATTGTTAATGCTATCCGTACACGTTGTCACTACTGTTCGCATGTTTTGCCATTGTTGTCTACAAGCCATGCTAATGCGTTGCCGCAGCTGTCCGCACGTGCTACTGATGTTGTTCGTACAAGGTGCTGATGCTGTCTATGTTGTTTGCGCGTGCTATTAATGTTGTCCGTGTGTGCTGCCATTCCTATCTATGCATGCTGTTAATGTTGTCCATATGCGCTACCATGGCTATTTGCACGCACTGCTGATGTTGTCCATATGTAGTGCTACTGCTGTCCGCGTTGCCTATGTGTGCTGTTAATGTTGTCTGTGTGTGCTAATGGCCCCATGACATGCCGCTACTATCCATGCATGTTGTTATTGTTGTTCGTACGCGTGGTTGCTGCTGCCTGTTGTCTACACATGCTATGCCTGCTGTGAGCGTGTAGTGCTCCTACTATTCACGAGTGTTGTGCTTGCTGTCTGCTCACACTACTACTGCTGTCTGCACACACTGTGCTTTTGTCCATGAGCGTTGCACTTGCTGTCTGCACAAGCTGTTCCTACTATCCATGCATGTTGTTCCTGTTGTATGTGTGCACCACTACTATTCACACATGCTACTGCTTATGTCTACATGTGTTGCACTTGCTGTTCGTTCAGAACGTTGCTCGTGCTGCTGCTAGAAGCACTATGACTGTTGTTTGCACAAACTGTGGCAACTGTTATCCATGCATGCTGCAACTGTCTACTCGCGCCACTAATACTATCTACACGCACTACAGTTGTCGTCTCCACCACTGTTGCTCTCCCCATGCACTATAGCAGTTTTGTTGTGCTGCTACTATTCTCCCCACACATTGTAACTATTTTCTCGTGCCACTACTGCTCTCCTCACATGTTGCAATAATTTTCTCATGGCTCTGCTACTCTTCGTACGTGTAGTAGTTTTTTTCTTGCGCCTCTGCTACTCTACCACCTACCAGCTGCTGCTCCACTAGCTGTCTACTGCTACTCCTTCCTTGGTTGGCTACCTTGCCTTCCTTCTCTCCTTAATGGCTACTATGCTCTCCTTGGCTGGTTGCCTTGCTTCTTTCTTTGGTGGTTGCTACTCTCACCTTGGTCAGCTCCTTTACTCTCTTTCTCTCCTTTTTAGGTAGTTGCACCTTGCTTGGTGGCTGCCTCCTCTTTGCCATTCACCTCTCCTTTTCCCTAGGTTTGTCGCTCACCTCTCTCTTTGGCCACCTCTCTCAATTTTTTGCAACCCACACCCTTCTCGCAAGACGTATAAGGGTATATATAGAGCCTTAAGATTAGGGTTACACGATCATCAACAGTCATCATTAATTCCCACATGTTGCCTTAAAATCAATGATCGGATTTGATTCCTAAACTTTATGGTCAATGGTCAAGATTGACTTCCTAAAATTTAGGGCCAATAGCTAATCTTGAGCCTTAAAATTTAAGGTCACCATCAACGTTGACTCCTCAATGGGATTAACCTGTCATCACCAATTTCTCCCAATGACCTCAATAACATTCATAATATCAAATCAATACATATAACTATGTGAGATGGTGTTGACAACAAACCCAACATTAACCATTAAAGATGGGTTCAATAAGACCACCGATTCCTTGTGAAGCATTTACAGAACACTTGCTTTGCTGCACTTGATAACACCTTGTTCTCCATCAAATGGGCTATTCACCCATTTAGTATCCTCACAAAGAGCATAAGAAAAGAGTACCTTTCCAAGGAAGGCCACCTGATCCTTTTTATATCTATAAGTACTCTTTTCCTTAAGTTGCCTCTTAACTTTCATGCCAATGTATACCATATCCTCAACTCTACATAGTGTTGTAATTTTACCTTATCAACTAAGTTTCTATTCGACCCTTGAAGGAAGCCATAGTTGCTTCCCTATCTTTCATTACATTTGCCTTAACCAATCTTCATCTCTTTATGATAGGTACCCTTCCACTCTCTTTGAACCTTATGTAAGGCTCTACAACATGTTATACAAATCCTTATAATAAGAACTACAATCAATCCTCCTTTTCATTGTAGTCTTCAACTCTTTACAAGTATCGATTAATCTTTCAAAATTCCTCCTCCTAGTAGTAATTTGTTGGTCCTACCATACTACTACATAATCAATAAATTCAATCAAACAATAGTTCTACCCTTCTCTTCTAATCCAATCTAGGATAGCTTTTCCTTGAAAAGAGGGAACTTTAATTTCAATAATGCTCATATTTCTATATACTCCTTCTTCCATTTTGTTTCTATTATCCCAACATCCATTGTAACTATCACACGCATTCCCATTGCCTTATACTATTTACCATTCCTAATATCACGTCCTCCTTTAAATCTACCTTTGAAGTTTTACTATCATTATTACCCTTATCATAGTCATCATCGTCATCTTCACCTAAATCATTTTCTAATTACTCCTTCATGATCCTTCCAACTAGCCTCTTAGGATTTATACTTGATTTCCCTTTTATTTATCCACCCTATCCTTAACTTCCCAAAAGATTTGATTAATTCTATCAAACTTCTGCTTTAAGGATTTCATAAACAATTTGAAGTCTAGAATAACTACTTTCTCCTCTTTATGTGGGAATGCCTTCTTTACCATTAAACAATATACCTATGAGATTGCTAGTAAATAAAGAATAGGTCTCATAAAACTCACTCTCTTACGTGTTCATATAATTTGGGAAAACAAAGAGGCCAAGGATAAAGCATTACCTTTTGCAAGGTTATATCATGTGCCTTGGATTGTTAAATGGGACAATGTTATCTTAGTCAAATAAACAAAACTAATGGGAGTAAAATTAATCCATGTAACGTGGTTAGCTTAGCAGACTTATATTTATTGACTTTATGACAAAGAACGTACTAAGTGACCTATCCTAAGAACTCTTGAATTAAATTGTTATGCACATCTCAAAAAGTTAAGAAATAAGTTAGATTAATCAAATTAGAACCTTAAGGAAACTAAGTCCTAAAAACCCCAATGTTAAGATACCACAGAGGATAATCACTCCTTTGATAAGTCAATATGATATATGCTTGTCTTGTCCTCATCAATCACATATAAATTTCCAATTGTTCTCTACCCGACTGCAACAGTATTGCCTTCTTTACTTTTTACCTGGCAACCTGTTTTTGTGAATATCACCTTGTGGTTGTCGTTACATAATTGGCTAACAGATGCTAGATTATATCTGAGTCCTTCAACATGTAGAACATCTTTCAACTTTTGTTTTCCAACTTTTACTGACCCCTAACCATTGATGTTGAGTGAATCATCATTGTCAAACTTGTCTCTACCTTCTCTTGATTTGTTTAGCTTTGACATTTTACTCTTGTCTCCCGTCATGAGTGAAGTGCATCCACTATCAAGTATCCACTGCTTATCCTTGCAATCAGCCTTCAGTGCAATTTTAGCTATATTAGCCACCTCCCTTTTTGCTCTATATTCCTTCTTTTGAATTGGTAGGAGGTAGCTTTCTCCTTTTTCTCAGCTTTGACAGCACCACTTCTTTTCATTGTGCCACTAAGCGCCTTCTCTTGCTCAGGGAGAAGTGTCATGCATCTCTTGGCATTATGGCCATCCTACCCGCACCTCTCACACTGTTCCAAGTCTGCCAATATAGCAAACTTGTTCTTTGAAACTACTGGTTTAGGCTTCCACCAACAATCCTCATCAGTACGTCCTTGCCTTTTATAGTATGTGCAAGAACTCACGACAGGCGTTCTCTTCTGGATTCTGTATTGTCTCCCTATGTATGCAGCATTGTATCTTCTCAAGTTGGAAACATATACTGGCCATCTCCACCAGCAATTAATTGCCTTATGACTCCAAACTCCACAATAAAGGCAATGACCTTAAAACTGCCCCTTCTTGGGTCTGATCACAGCTTGTCTTCTTCTGTTCATCACTTGCTGTGTAGGCAACGTAGCTGGCCTCTTTGCTTGTGTGGCTTTCATTTCAATCACCTTCTTCTCCTTCTTCTATTCAGTCGTAGCCCTTTGCTATCTAACTTTCTTTTCATTATGAGATGTAGCAGCTATGGGCTGCTGCTCTTTAATCACATCTATCATTTTTGGCCTTTGCTTTGGTTTGATAACTGTCTTCTCTTCTTAAGTTATCTTCACCTCAGTCACAGCTTTCTCTTTCAACTTTTGTGGCAAAGTCTCATTCTTCTTTTCTCTCGCAGAACTTGTTTCTCCTACCACTTCAAACATCTGTAAGTTTTTCTCCCTCTTATTGAGTTGTTGCTGAAGTCTCAACAACTCTATCTTCATTTTTTCAATTGTTGAAGTCCTTGAGCCAAGCTTTATTGTACGGTCTTCACATATTTTGATTTGTTTTTCAAATCTTCTCTTCAAGTTAATATGTTCAGCCCTTATCTCATCATTTTGACATTCAGCTTTCTTAGACTTTGCTTCAACTTGTTTTATGTGAGCCTTCAACCTTTATATGGTTTTGTCCCTTCTGATTATCTCCTTTCAAGTTGCTTCCAGTTCAACTTCAAGATCTGGCTCTTCTTCATCAACCTCCTCTTCCTCTTTAAAGGTTGAGCTACCACCTTGTGCTGATGCTATAAAGACATACTCATCTAATGAGTCTTCATCTTTCTCCTCATCAGCTTCTTTTGCCTGACTCACATAGCTCTTGAATGATTCTCTCTTCTTCCTCTGTGGGTTGGCAGTCTTCTTGCTGGACTTCTTTAATTTGAATGATGGTATTCTCGATTTTGAATTTGGCTTATCATCACCATCATCATCTTTATCATCAAGTTTCACTTTGCACTTAGAAGCAAAGTGTCCAGTCTTCCCACAACGATAACATCTCAAGGACAACTATCCTTTTTCCTTCTTAGACCCCTTCTTGAATTTCCTTATGAAGTAAGCCAACACTTCACCTTCACTTTCTTCCTCATCACCATAATCATCTTTATTAGATGATTCTTCCTCTTCTCTTATCTTTAAGTGCTTCATAGTTTTGAAGGCTGCATCCTTTGATACCTTCGTTGTTGCAGAGCTTTCAGCTGACTTTATCCTCATCTCATATGCAATGAGATTGCACTGGAGATCATGCAAAGACATTGAATTGAGATCTCTACTCTCCTTTATGGCTATTACCTTTGAGGCAAACCTCTTAGGTAGAATTCTCAAAATCTTCTTCACAACAGATAAGTCCTTCTTGTTCTCCCCATGACTTCTCAGGTCGTTCAGAGCATTAATAACCTTGGTAAAAAACTCTTGGACTGTCTCATTTTTTTGCATTATGAGAGATCTTGAACACTTGAAGTTTAGCCTCCTTCATTCTGCCATCACCTTCACAGATTTTCTGCAATATGTCCCATATCTCCTTGGTAGATTTGCAGTCCATAACTTTAGCATACTCAGCATCTGTTAATGCTGAAATAATGACGTTTGAGGCCTTCCCATTTATCTCAAACTGCCTTAACTCTTCTGGAGTTAGGTCTTTACTTTCTTCCTGAACCATAAAACCCTCCTGTATGCATTTCACCACGTTCATGCCCATGGTTGCAAATACCACTTGCATTCTTGCTCTCCACCATTGGTTCCGTTGAAGATTGGAACCTTCTTGCTGTATATGGTGCTAGTGCTGGTACCGGCTTCCATTTCTTAGTATGCTAAACAAGTCAAGCTTCTAGATCCCTTTAAACTAGTACACCAAGCTGTTAAGCTTCAAACTGGTGAACCTAAGCTCTGATACCAATTGAAGTTCCCGAATTCTCCCTAGGATCTACTAGTTTGTGATACTGAGAGAGGGGGTGAATCAGTATCACCACAATTCATAATTTGTAGGTAAGTGAACAACTTCAATCTTTTCTTAAAAGCGAACTCTTTCTCATATTCGACTAAGGTAGATCTATTGCTAACTACTAATCACAATAGTCCTCAAAGTCACCTTTCAGACACCTTGCCTAATAGACAATATGGATGTTCATGTTTAGGTCTTCGTTAGGTGATGGCTTGGCTGATACTTTAGTTGTGTTCACAACTCAATTCAAAACACATAACATAAAGCAAATTAAGGACACATGAGATTTACTTGCTTCCGTCAACATGGCGTACATCCACGGTGGTAGGGACTCTCCCTCAATCGAGACTATCCACTATACTTGTAAACACAGGTTACAATTGATGTCTTTAATTCTCTAATCCTTTAACTATTGTAATTACTAAGCAAGTACAATACAAAGAGTGTCACTTACTGTGTCTACCCTTCTTCTAGCTTGTCTTGCCTCTGTTGAATTGAAAGGCTGTTGCACTACTACTTAGATGTTCACCGCAACGCTCTCTAACCTCTTTTGAAGAAATCTGGAAATACGTTGAGTTCTTTACGTGCTTCACTGAATTTCTTTTCTACGTTGTTTCATATAATTTTAACTTTTAC
>JAHLGO010018925.1:0-16657 GCA_020615895.1 Ceriops decandra | reverse complement strand
GGGGTGAATCAATATCACACCGCTTAAAAAAACTTTGATAATTTAAGCCAAAAATGAACTCTTTCCTAGATTCAACTAAGGTAGATCTATTGTTACCTATTGATTACAATAGTCCCCAAATTTACCTTTTAGACACCTTGCTTATTAGACGAATTGGTTGTTCTTGACTAGGTCTGCTTTTAGGTTATGGGTTTGATGATTCTTTAGCTGTGTTCACAACTCCATTCAAAACACAAAATGTAAATTCAAAGCAAGGACATGAGAGATTTATGTGGTTCCGTCAATGTGATATACTCCACGATGGTAAGGATTCTTCCTCTACTGAGACAATCCACTATACTTGAGAACACTAGTGTGGTATCCCCTATGATTACAATGGATATCTTAATCTTCTACTCCTTTCATTATTGCAAATACAAAGCAATAACAATACAAAGAGTGTCACTTACTATGTCTACCATTCTTCTAACTTGTGTTACTTCTGTTTGATTTAAATAGGCTGCTTCAGTATCGCTTGGAAGATCACCAAAACACTCTCTAACCTCTTTTGAGGAAATCTAAAAAATTTGTTGAGTTCTCTCAAATGCTACATTGAATTTCTTCTCTAGGTTGTCTCAGCTAACTCCTGGTCTCACCGTCTCACGACTTGCAGTCACGCTTCAAGTCTGCCATTCACGTCTCACGGCCTACCTCACACTACTGGTTTGCCATTTCACATCTCATGGACTGCCTTACACTTCTGGTCTACACCATGCTCTTGGTCTACACCATGTCGCACATCCTGGTCTGTCACACCTAGTGGGACGTTCTAGTCTGTCACGCCTGGTGGGTCATTATGGTCTATCACTCCTTATCGCACATTCTAGTCTGTCATGCCTAGTAGGAGATTCTGGTCTGTCATGCCTGGTGGGTCGTTCTGGTTTGTCACTCCCCATCGCACGTTCTGGCCTGTCACGCTGGTAGGACATTCTGGTCTGTCACGCCTGGTGGGTCGTTCTGGTCTGTCGTCTTTTCTTCCGAGTGATCTCACAGATACTAGGTCTGTTGTCTTCTCTTTCGGGTAGTCTCACGGATACCAGGCCTGCTCTCTTCTCTTGTGAGTGGTCTCACGGATACGAGGTCTGCTGTCTTCTCTTTTGGACAGTCTCATAGATACTAGGTCTACTGTCTTCCCTATTTTCCAATGACTCCTCAAAAAAGATAAGTCTTGGTTTATGTACTCCCTTTTATGAAAACCCTAGTAGGGTTTACTATAGCTACGGTGAATTTCCTTTCTTGCCCCTCTATGTGGCTTCATATTACTGTTCTATTCAAAATTCAGCATTATCCTCCTTAATTTATTTTTCTCAAGCAATGCTATGTCACACTAAGACTTAAGCAATACTAAACTCTCTCTATAAGTTCACTCTAAGGAAATCACTTTACGAGGTTATTTGACATACTAGTCTTATCCTATAATTCCTAAGATATAAGCTACTTTTGCTTGCACACTTAAATCTAATTGACAACAATTACAACCCATATAAGGCTGTGGGAACAACAATTTGTAATTATTGGCAACACTCACAATAAAAACCATTATGTAGCAGTCCTTCATAATCTAGAAGCAGATGGATTACAACTCCCCCTAAATATGCACTCCCCTTTCCTTAACAGCTCCCTCTACATTGTTGCTTCTCTCCCCTTTTTCCAACCAATTACAAATTTTTAAAAAATCACAAAGTAAAGATGGAGGATTCATTTGAACTTCAGGCTCGAGGAGGCATTTGCACAGATAGACTTATTCTGTGCTTTTCAAATAGTTCTGTGGACAAAGGTTTAGTTAGAATATTTGAGATTTGATCTTTAATGCTGACATACTCCAACTGAATTATACCCTCATCCACATGATCCTTGATAAAGTGATACCGGATGTCAATATGCTTGCTCCTTGAATGTTGAATTGGATTCTTGCTGAGATCAATTGCACTTTGATTATCACAAAGTACACTCACTGGTAACTTCACTTCAACACCCAAATTTGCCAATTGTCTTAGCATTCATATCACCTGAGTACATGCTGCGCAAGCAACCATATACTTAGCATTAGTTGTGCTCAAATCAACACTGTTTTGATTTCTACTTAACCATACAACACACTTTGAACCCAAGTAGAAGTTGCAACCATTAGTTGATTTTCTGTCATCTATACTTCCTGCCTAGTCTACATCAGTGTATGCTCGTAATTTTATAGAATCCATGGAAGGATACCACAAACCCATTTCCAGTGTTCCTTCGAGGTATCTTAGGATTCTTTTCATTGTCAACACATGAGATTCCTTAGGATCAGCTTGGAATTTGCTGGCAATGTACATAGCTTGCATGAGATTAGGCCTTGATGCTGTAAGGTACAAAAAGCTCTCTATCATCTTCCTGTATTCTGTAGGGCTTGTACTCCTTCTGATATAGGCCAGATTGATAATGCTGCCTGCATCGAATAAGAGCTTACTCAACCAAGGCGATCAGCCCGTATCTGAGCTCGACAAGTCACTCGACCAGTCCAGGAGATATTGAAGGGACACAATCCAAAGACCAAGAGTCTCATTTGCAAGTCCATTCCACAATAAAGTCCTTGTCTTTCCCTATACATTGGAAGCCTAAAAGATACTTTGGGATGATCAAGAAGACGTTGAGCATTTACCTATTTTCTAGTTTCTAAGTTCTTTAATGTTTTATGCCATCTAGGATCTTTAATGCTCTTTAGCCTCTTCATTTACTCTGAGTCTTTTCATTTGTTTTTTTTCCTTTGGCTACAAAAGACCATCTACTTTATGTATTTGACAGACGAATTTGATTAATAAAAAATTTTGCATTAAGCAATTATCTTGACCCTTGAAGAGTTCGTACCCTTGAAAACCATGAAGAGTTTTCACTCCATCCTTGAAGAGTTGGAGGTTTTCAAATCTACATCCTTGAAGAGTTGCAGTCATCGATCTAGAAGAATTGGTGCCCTATCCACTTCCTTGGAGGCCTGGAAGAGTAACCAACAAAGTTCAATCTTTTCCTCTGTTTTGTCCATTTACATCTGTCCATTTCCACCCTGATTTCGTCCTGTCTACAGTACTTATTTGAGAAAACTTAAAACATATAAATTGTTAATTCAGAAGTCTTTGTTCATTTGGTTTTTGAATCAGGTCATTCCGATCTGTATCGACAAAGTTACATCCATTTTCCCGAGCTTGTGCAGGACTATAATTACTATTTATCATATTCCGCGTGTGCAAGTCAATCTCCCGATCCTAACGTCTGAGTAGCCTACATCAGGCTGCATCATTTGGTATCAGAGCATTGGAGGAGAGAACCATGCCACCAAGACAAGCTAGACGTCGTGGAGGCAGAACCATCCCACTGAATGAAGTGCATACGTTCGCTGACAATTTGCAGCAACATATGCAACAACAAATTGATGAGTTGACGCGGGAAATTGAGCATCTAAGGGCGAAAAGAAACAATTCACAACCTCGTTCCAGGACCGAAGATGAACATGGTGACTCTTCATCTTCGGATAATGTTTGACCATTTCACAATCGGAGGAATGTTCGATGTCACGAGCAAAACATTTGTGAACCGGAGTGAGAAAAAGAAGTTAAAAAGGATATCCCGGAATTCTCAGGTAAAGAATCTCCTGAAGAAATTGTTGACTGGCTAACACTTGTTAATGAACTGTTTAAGCATCAAAATGTTCCTAAGGATCATCGAGTTGGGATCATCACTATGCGATTTAGAGGTAAAGCCATTGCTTGGTGGAGGCGTGAGAAGCAAACTCGCCAATTTGTTGGTAAAGAATTACCTCATGGAGGAAGATGGAAGACAAGATCCGAAAGTATTTCCTACCTAAGGGATATAAGAGAGAGCTCTATCAACTGTGCCAAAATCTGAGACAATGTACACGAATGGTGGACCAATACACCAACGAATTCAATGAGTTGGTGATTCGCAACAACATTCAAGATCCGGAAGAAATGCTTGTGAGCAAGTACTTGAATGACCTTCAACTTCATATTCAAGATGCCTTGTAAGTCCTTGACATTTGGGACTTAGGAGATGCACACTAATGAGTACACAAGGTAGAGCATTCTTGCTCGAGGAGACAACCATCCTCTATCATGACCAATCGACCAGCTAGGAGTACCCTCGGCATCACCAAAGTTGCTGAGGTTACGACGCAAACTGCTAGTAAGTTTCCTAATCAGCCCAACATTTTGAAGCAACCAACTATGTTTGATATTCGTTGCTATGCTTGGGTGAGTTAGGTCATCGTGCTAGCAATTGCCAAAAGAACAAAAATCAACAAGTCGACAAAGCCTTTTTAGTGGATAACGATTCTGATGAGCATGTGGAGGATCCGCTCGAAGAAGAGGTGAATGATGTCAAAGAGTCCGCAGGTGACGAGCAAATAGTGCATGCTGATTCTAGTGAATTTTTTATGGTGAGAAAAATCTTTCTAGTTCCTCGAGATGAGACCAGAGATAGGTGGCTGCGCACCAACATTTTTCATTTCGCTTGCACGATTAAAGGGAAGGTATGTCAATTGATTATTGACTCTGGATACTGTGAGAATATAATTTTTGAAATGACAATGAACAAGGAGCACCCTACACCTTACAAGATGTCGTGGCTATCGAAAGGTACCGAGATAACCGTTTCCAAATGCTGCCTTGTTAATCTATCCATTGGTTCTGTTTATTTCGACAAAAATATGGTGCGATGTTCTTTCGATGGATGCTAGTCATGTTGTTCTGGGGCGACCATGGCAATTCAATAGGCGGACTACTCATGATGGTTATCGAAATATGTATTCTTTTGAATTTGGAGGGAAGAAAATTATATTAGCACATAGTAAAGAGCCTTTAAAAACTCCTGTTGTCAAAGAGTCTTCATCTCTTACATTGCTTTCGATGAAGGATATGAAAGGTGCTCTAAAAAGGGTTCGTATTATGTATGTTTTACTTCACAAAGCAGGTGAAGTTGCTTCTTCCATACCTCTTGAAGTTCGACCACTTTTGAAAAAATTTAAGGTTGTTTTCCTGACGGACTTACCTGTAGGTCTCCCTCCTATGAGAGACATTTAACACCAAATCGATTTGATGCTCGGTGCTTCCCTACCGAATTTGGCTCATTATCAGATGAGTCCAACGGAGCATGAAGAATTGCATCGACCAGTTGTCGAACTCTTGACTAAGGGTTTTATCTGAGAAAGCCTTAATCCATGTGCTGTTCCAGCTCTCTTGGTACCTAAGAAAAATGATACTTGGAGGAAGTGTGTCGGTAGTAGAGTGATCAACAAAATCATTGTCAAATATCAATTCCCTATTCCTCGCCTTGATGACCTCTTGGATCAAATCTCTGGAGCAATCATTTTTTTGATGCTGGATTTGAAAAGTGGATATCACTAAATCAAAATCAAGCCTGGAGATAAATGGAAGACGACATTCAAAATAAAAGATGGGTTGTACGAGTGGCTAGTCATGCCATTCGATTTGTCGAATGCACCATCGACATTCATGAGGTTCATGACCCAAATTTTGAAACCCTTTTTGGGAAAATTTGTTGTGGTCTATTTCAATGATATTCTTATTTTTAGCAAGTCTATTGACGAGCATCTGCAGCATCTTCAAGAAATACTACACGTGTTGAGATAGGAGCGCTTGTACGCAGCACTCGAGAAGTGCTATTTCATGGTACCGTAAATCCTTTTCTTGGGATTTTATATTTCAACAAAGGGGATTTTAGTGGATGATGCCAAGATCAAGGTGATTTGAGAATGGCAACTCCATCAAATTTGCATGAGGTACGAAGTTTTCATGGCCTCGCTTTTTTCTATCAACGATTTATTGCACATTTCATCACTATTGCAGCCCCACTTACTTCTTGCATGATGAAAAGAGTCTTTGAGTGGACGTGTACGGCTTAGAAAAGTTTTGAGCAGCTCAAAGAAAAATTGAGCACGGCCCCGGTACTCACATTGCCTAATTTTGACCTTGTTTTTGAAGTACATTGCGATGCATCAGGTATTGGCATTGGAGGAGTTTTGGGTCAAGGAAGTCGACCCATTGCCTTCTTTAGCAAAAAATTAAATAGTGCTAAACTTCGTTATAGCACTTGTGATTTGGAGTTCTATGCACTATTTCACACACTCAAACATTGGAGGCAATATCTTATTCATCAAGAATTTGTTTTGTACACTGATCATGAAGCTCTCAAGTATATTTCAGGGCCGCAAAAGCTTAACTCCAGGCGTGCAAAATGGGCTGAATACGTTTAGGAGTTCACTTTTATCATTAAACATAAAGCTGGAGTTCAAAATCAGGTTGTTGATGCTCTTAGTAGAAAGAAGAGCTTACTCCATATAATGTGATCAATAGTTCTTGGATTCGAATCATTCCAAGAGTTGTATCATGACCTTACTTCTCCAAAATCTTGCCCAAAGCAAAAGAAAAGAAACTTGTTGATTTCACTGAGTGTGATGGGTTTCTTTTCAAAGGGAACCGTTTATGTATACCTGATTGTTCACTTCGACAAAGGGTGATCAATGAAGTTCATCGCAACGGACATTTTGGGCCTGACAAGACCGTGCAACTTGTTTCAGCCA
Source organism: Ceriops decandra (assembly GCA_020615895.1). NCBI lineage: Eukaryota > Viridiplantae > Streptophyta > Magnoliopsida > Malpighiales > Rhizophoraceae > Ceriops > Ceriops decandra. The sequence goes on along the minus strand of JAHLGO010018925.1, from coordinate 10,026 downwards.
AGTACTTTTGGCCTCATTTGAAACAAGACATACATCGACATGTGATGAGGTGTTGATGTTGCCAAATTGGAAAAAGGCATACTACTAATGCTGGCCTTTATTTGCCCTTACCAATCTCTCAAGCACCTTGGGAAGATATCTCTATGGACTTTGTTCTTGGACTACCTTGCACTCTCAAAGGCATGGATTCCATCTTTGTTGTTGTAGATCGATTCTCAAAGATCTCAAAGATGGCACATTTTATTCCTTGCCGCAAAACTATGGATGCTTAGCGTATTACTGAATTATTCTTGAAGGAAGTCTATAAATTACATGGAATTCTGAAGACTATTACTTCTGATCGGGACACAAAGTTTCTCAGTCATTTTTGGTGACAATTGTGGAAGAATTTCGGTACTAAACTACAATATAGTAATGTATTTCATCCCCAAACTGATGGGCAAACTGAAGTCGTTAATCAAACCTTAGGAAATTTATTGAGGACACTGATTGATGAAAATCCTCGCTCTTGGGAGATGCAATTGTTACAAGGCGAATTTGTATATAATTGTGTTGTAAACCGTATGACTGGGTATAGTCCTTTCATGATCGTGTACGGACAACAACCGAACATTACTCTTGATCTTGCACCCATTCCTTTTACTGAAAATTCTAATGGTAATGTTGAAGATATTATTTCTCCAATGAGAGAAATTCATGAAGATGTGCACCAAAGGTTAGAAAGCAAGACAGAGTCCAATAAAAAGGATGTCGATAAGCGATGACATGAAGTTATCTTCAAACCAGGAGATTTTGTTTGGGCATACTTACCACCAGAACGTCATCCTGTTGGAAGCTATAACAAGCTTAGTAATTCCTGAAGTCCTTGAGCGTATCAACCCCCATGCATATCGCTTAAGGCTTCCTTCTCATATAAAAACACATGATGTTTTCAATGTTCGAAATTTAACACCTTATGCTGGTGATTCCTTTGATGATGATGACACGAATTTAGGGATGAATTCTTTTAAAGAAGGGGAGGATGATATAGGCCAGATTGATAATGCCACCTACATCGAAGACGAGCTTACTCGACCAAGGAGATCAGCCCACATCCGAGCTCGATAAGTTGTTCGACCAGTCCAGGAGATATCGAAGGGACACAATCTGAAGACCAAGAGTCTCATTCACAAGTCCATTCCATAATAAAGTCCTTGTCATTCCCTATACATTGGAAGCATAAAAGATACTTTGGGATGATCAAGAAGACGTTGAGTATTTACCTATTTTCCAGTTTCTAAGTTCTTTAATGTTTTATGCCTTCTAGGATCTTTAATACCCTTTAACCTCTTCATTTGATCGAGTCTTTTCATTTGTTTTTTTTTCCTTTGACTACAAAAGACTATCTACTTTATGTATTCGACAGACGAATTTGATTAATGAAAAATTTTGCATTAATCAATTATCTTGACCCTTGAAGAGTTTGTACCCCTGAAAACCTTGAAGAGTTTTCACTTCGTCCTTGAACAGTCGGAGGTTTTCAAATCTACATCCTTGAAGAGTTTCAGTCATCGATCTAGAAGAATCGGTGCCTTATCCACTTCCTTGGAGGCCTAGAAGAGCAACCAACAAAGTTCTATCTTTTCCTTTATTCTATCTATTTACATCTGTCCATTTCCACCCTGATTTCGTCCAATCTACAGTGCTTATTTGAGAAAACTTAGAACAGAGAAGTTGTTAATTCAGAAGTCTTTGTTCATTTGGTTTTTGAATTAGGTCATTCCGATCTGTATCGACGAAGTTACATCCATTTTCTCGAGCTTGTGCAGGACTATAATTACTGTTTATCCTGTTCCGCGTGTGCAAGTCAATCTCCCGATCCTAATTTCTGAGTAGCCTACATTAGGATGCATCACCTTCCTTCCTGATCTTTTGTTAACTTCCAGCCTGTTGCCATAGGGGTATTGACAGGTCTGCTATCCTCCATGCCAAACTTCTTCAACATCTCTTTGGCATATTTTGTCTTAGAATTAAAAATACTTTCTTCATACTATTTTATTTGTAATCCAAGAAAGTAAGTCATTTCTCAAATCAATGACATCTCAAATTCCTTACTCACTTTTTGTGCAAATTCTTGGCATAGCTCAGAGTGATCCCTTCCAAAGATGATGTCATCTACATATACTATAGTTATCAGTTGGCCTTTCTCTGAATTGAACACATATAGATTATTATTAATTGTTCCTCTTATGAAGTTCAACCTTCTTGAATATGTGTCTAGCTTGTTGTACCATGCTCTTGGGGCTTGTTTAAGGCCATGCCAAGCTTTATTCAGCTTGCATATGTGTGTCTCATCCTCACTAATTTGTACTCCAATGGGTTATTCAATATACACTTATTCTTTCAGGAGCCCATTTAGAAAGGCTGATTTCACATCCATCTGGTAAACATTATACCTCTTATGTGCTGCCAAAGTTAAGAACATTCTAATAGTTTCCAACCTTGCTACTAGTGAAAAAGTTTTATCAATATTTATTCCTTCTATCTGAGTGTAGCCTTTAAAACCAGCTTAACCTTATTCCTAACCACCTTGCCATCTTCATTGTGTTCATTTTTAAACACCCATTTTGTTCCTATGACATTCTTGTTAGTGGGTCTTGGAACCAACTCCTATGTTTCATTCTTCTCAATTTGATCCAGCTCCTTATTGATAACTTTGACCCAGGCTTTGTCTTGTGCAGCCTCTTCAATAGATTTAGGTTCAACTTGTGAGAGTAAAGCAGTAGCTCCCATAATTCTTCTTCTTGTTGTAACTCCTATAGATGGGACACCTATGATTTGATTTCCTTGATGAGCACTGGTCCATGTCTTCTTTGTCTTTCTCTCTTGCACAGTCTTAGTTGCAAGAGAATCTCTTTCTTCATCTTTAAACTCACTCTTCTCTGAGTCTAAACTTACTTCTTTTCCCTCTTCTTCATGTTGATCTAATTCTTCATCTATCTTAAAGTCATCTTCTAAATTGTCCCTAGCTTCTCTATTATGCATTGTTTTCTAGTTTTCATCTATTCTCACATCACTAAAAGTAACCACTTTTTCTAGTTTATGCAGAAAAATTCTGTAACCTTTTGTCTTTACTAAGTATCCCACAAAGATGCCTTTATCTAACCTAGCATGGAATTTTCCCAAGTTTTACTCCTTGTTTTTCAGAAAACATAGGCTACCAAAGATTCTAAGATACTTGACTGTTGTCTTCTTCCCACTCCATAGCTCATATGGAGTCTTATCAATATTGGGCCTTAGTAAAACTTTGTTCAGTAGGTGCACGGTTGTAAATGTTGCTTCTATCCAAAATCTAGTGTGAAGCTTGGATTACAGTAGTAGAGTTCTTGCCATTTCAACCATAACTCTATTTTTCCTCTTTACCACCCTATTCTATTGAGGTGTTTTTGCTGCTTCCATCTGATGGTGAATTCCATGCTTCTTAAGGTAATCTTCAAAAGCTTCATTTGTGAATTCAATGCCTTGATCTGACCTCAATACTTTGATCTTCTTTCCACTCTCATTTTCAGTAAATCATTTGTATCTCTTAAAACATTTCAAAATTTTTGACTTATGTTTAAGGTGTATGATGTAGGTCCTCTTGGAATAATCATCAACAAACAAGATGAAGTACCTCTCATCATTCAACCCTTTTGTTCTCATTGACCCACACAAATCAATATGTACGATGTCAAGCACTACTTCAGAACTGAACTCTTTGGTCTTATACTACTTTTTGACCTATTTTCCTTTAGAGCATGCTAAGCAAATATACTCCCTCTCTCTCTTAAGGTCTGAAATGTCTTTGATTGCATGAATAGTGGTCAGCTTCCTCATGTCAAGTAAACAGCTGTTTGTCTTGTCCTCATCAATTGCATATAAATTTCTAGCTATTCTCTTACCAGCTGCAACAGTATTGCCTTCTTTACTCTTTACTTGGCAACTTGTTTTTGTGAATATCACTTTATGGTCTTTATTGCATAGTTGGCTGATAAATGCTAGATTATATCTGAGTCCTTCAATGTGTAGAACATCTTTCAGCTTTCCTTTTCCAATATTTACTGACCCTTGACCACTAATGTTGAGTGAATCATCATTGCCAAACTTGACTCTGCCTTCCCTTGACTTGTTCAGCTTTGATAATTTACTCTTGTCTCCTATCATATGTGAAGTGCATCCACTATCAAGGATCCATTGCTTATCCTTATAGTCAGCCATTAGTGCAATTTCAGCTATATTAACCACCTCCTTTTTAGCTTTATGTTAATTCTTTTGAATTGACTTGATGATAGCTTTCTCCTTTTTCTCATCTTGATTGTACAATTGCTTTCCTTGTGCCATTGAGTGCATTCTCTTACTTAGGGAGAAGTGTCATGCATCTCTTGGCATTATGACCATCCTGCTCGTACCTTTCACACTTTTCCAAGTCTACCAATATAGCAAACTTGTTTTTTTGAAACCACTGGTTTGGGCTTCCACCAACACTCATTGTCAGTATATCTTTGCTTTTTACAGTATGTGCAAGAACTCACCATAGGTGTTCTCCTTTGAATTTTGTATTGTCTGCTTCTGTATGCAGCACTGTATCTTTTCAACTTGGAGACATATACTGGCCTTCTTAACCAGCATTTACTTGCCTTATAATCCCAAAATCCATAATAAAGGCAGTAACCTTGAAACTGCCTCTTCTTGAGTCTAATCATAGCTTGTTTTCTTTTGTTCATTACTTGCTGTGTATGCAAGCTTGTTGGCTTCTTTGTTTGTGTGGCTTTCATTTTAGCCACCTTCTTCTCCTTCTTCTGTTCAGCCATTACCCTTGGTTGGCTGACTTTCTTTTCTTTAATTTTGTTTGAAACCCTAGGTTGCTTCTTTAAATCTTCTTTATTTTCAGCCTTCACTGTTCCTGGCTGATCAGTCTTTTCTTTATAAGATGTAGCAGCTATGGGTTGCTACTCTTTAACCACATACATCATTTTTGGGCTTGGCTTTGGTTTGATAATTGTCTTCTCTTCTTCAGTTATCTTCTCCTGAGTCACAGCCTTCTCTTTCAACTTCTGTAGCAATGTCTCATTCTCTTTAGGCAGTGCAGCCTCAGATTGTTGCACTTTCTCTTCATTCTTCTTTTCTCTTGTAGAGATTGTTTCTCCTACCACTTTAAACTTCTATAAGTTCTATTCACTTTTTTTGAGTTATTGCTGAAGTCTTAGCAACTCTATCTTCTTTTCATCAATTGTTAAAGTCTTTGAGCCAATTTCTATAGTAAGGTCTTCATATATTTTGATATGTTCTTCAAATCTTCTCTTCAAGTCAATATGTTCAGCCTTTATTTCATCCTTTTGACTTTCTGCTTCCTCAATTTTTGCTTCAACTTGTTTTATATGGGCCTCTAACCTTCTTATGGTTCTGCCGCTTTTGATTATCTCCTTTGAAGCTACTTCTAACTCAACTTCTAGATCTAGTTCTTCTTCATCAATCTCCTTTTCCTCTTCAGAGGTTAAACTACCACATCAAGTTGATGCCATAAAGGCATGCTCATCTAATGAGTCTACATCTTCCTTCTCATCGGCTTCTTTTGTCTGGCTCACATAACTCTTGAATGATCCTCTCTTCTTCTTTTGTGGGTTGGCAGTCTTCTTATTGGACTTCCTTGACTTGAAAGGTGGTCCTCTCCATTTTGAATTTTGCTCATTATCACTATCCTTATCTTCATCATCAAGTTTCACTTTGCACTGAGAAGCAAAGTGTCCAGTTTGCCCACACCGATAACATCTCAAGGACAACTATCTTTTTCCCTTTTTAGACCCCATTTTGAATTTCCTTATGAAGTAAGCCTACACTTCACCTTCACTTTCTTCCTCCTCACCATCATCATCCTCACTGGATGATTCTTCCTTTTCTCTTATCTTTAAGTGTCTCATAGTTTTGAAAGCTGCCTCCTTTGGTAGCTTTGATGTTGAGGAGCTTTCAGTTGACTTTATTCTCATTTTATATGCAATGTGATTGTACTGGAAATCATGTAGTGACATAGAATTGAGATCTCTACTCTCCTCTATGGCTGCCACCTTCGAGGCAAACCTCTCAGGCAAAATTTTCAAAATTTTCTTCACAATAGATGAGTTCTTCTTGTTCTTCCCATGACTTCTAAGGTCGTTTATAGCATCAATAAACCTGGTGAAGAACTCTTAGACTGTCTTATTCTTCTACATTTTGAGGGATTCATATCTCTCCTTAAAAACTTGAAGCTTTGCCTCCTTTATTATGTCATTACCTTTATAGACCTTGTACAATCTATCTCATATCTCCATAGCAAATTTGCAGTCCATAACTTTAGCATATTCAGCATCTGTTAATGCTGAAATGATGACGTTTGAGGCCTTCCCATTTATCTGAAGCTACCTTAATTCCTCTGGGGTCAGATCTTAAAGTTCTCGACTTCACCCTAGGATCTACTAGTTTGTGATACTGAGAGGGAGGTGAATAAGTATCACTACAATTCACAGATATGTGAACAACTTCAACCTCTTCTTAAAAGTGAACACTTTCTCATATTCGACTAAGGTAGATTTATTGCTACCTACTAATCACAATAGTCCTAAAGTCACCTTTTAGACACCTTGCCTATTAGGTCTTTGTTAGGTTATGGGTTGGCTGATACTTTTGCTGCATTCACACAACTCAATTCAAAATACAAAATGTAAAAGAAAGTAAGGACACACGAGATTTATGTGGTTTCATCAACGTGACATACATCCACAGTGGTAGGGACTCTCCCTCTATCAAGACAATCCACTATACTTGAGAATACTGGTTACAATAGATGTCTTAATCCTCTACTCCTTTCATTATTGCAAATACTAAGCAAGTACAATACAAAGAATGCCACTTACTGTGTCTACCCTTCTTTTTGCTTGTCTTGCCTTTGTTGAATTGAATGGTTGCTTTATTGCTGCTTAGAAGTTCACCACAAGCTCTCTAACCTCTCTTGAAGAAATCTAGAAATACATTGAGTTCTTTCAATGCTTCGCCGAATTCCTTCTTTATGTTGTCTCACACAGCTCCTGCTTTCACTATCTCACGGTCTAACCCGTCTCCTATTTCATGATCTCACTCACGTTTCTGGTTTGTCATTCCACGTCTCACGGCCTGCCTCATGTTTTTGGTTTGGCGTTTCATGTCTCACACACTTTTCTGGTTTTCACGCTTTGCTGGTTTCACAACTCACGTACGTTTTTGGTTTGCATGCCTTGCTAGTCACATGCCTCACACACGTTTTTGGTTTGCCCTTGTCCATTTCACACCTCCGGGCAGCTTGGTTTGCTCTCCCCGTGGTCTCCCTTTTCATGGTTTCTCCTCTCTTCCCTTACAAACTGTGCGCTGTCTCCTCTTTTACCACTAGTGTGTTTGCCTCTCCTGTTACTGTGAGTCACACGGTTTCCTTCTAGTCATTGCTCGGTTTCCCTTGCCATCCAAGGTCTCCCTTGGTTTGCCGTGTGTCCACTATTGTTGTCCAGCTGGTTTACTCTTCCTTATTGTAGGGTTTTAACTCACCAAGGTCTCACTTACCATTAATGTGTTATGACCGTGCTCTCCTTATTGTCGTTCACCTTGCCTTGGCCATTCTCCTCCTTGCCGTCCACACCTCTTTTGCTGGTTGATTGCTTTGCTGTTTAGCTTGTGTTGGCCAATTTCTCTCTTTGGACGGTTTCTCTTTGTGTTGGCCAAATGGTTGGTTGGACGTCCTTTCTTTTTCAACCGGTGGTGGTTTTGCCGTTCACACTTTGGTTTTGGCATGCTATTTTGTGTTTGGCCATTCCACCTTTTCTAATTTGTGATTTGCCATCCAGCCGTGTACTCTCTCTTTGCTGTCCAACCATTCCTCCCTTGTTTTCTCTTTGGCTGATCACCCACCTTTGCCATTTTTGCTGTTTTTCCGTGTAAGGTAGGGTTTTTCTTGAATGTCTCTTTGGTTGGCCAGTTGTATAGGTTTTTCGAATGGTTGAATTGCTGACCCACACCTAGCTTTGTATTCCAAGGCCCTTATATACTCTCTTCCATGAAACCCTAATAGGACTTACGTGGCAAATTTACTTTCTTGCCCTTCCATATGGCTTTACTTTCTTGCAAACTTAAACCTAGTTGACGACAATTACAACCCATACAAGGCTGTGGGAACAACAATCTCCCCCTTTATAATTGTTGGCAACACTCACAACAAAAGCCATTATGTAGCAATTTCAACTCCCCCTAAATATGCACTTCCCTTTTCTTTACAGCTCCAACTGCACTGTTGCTTCTCTCCCCCTTTGCCAACCAATTACAAATCTGAAAAGCTTGCAAAGTAGAGATGGAGGATTCACCTGAACTTTAGACTTGAGGAGGCATTTGCACAAATAGACTCAATCTGTGCTTTTCAAATAGTTCGTTAATGGGTCTTGGAACCAGCTCGCAAGTTTCATTCTTCTCGATTTGATCCAGCTCCTTATTGATAGCTTTGACCCAGGCTTTGTCTTATATAGCCTCTTCAATAGATTTAGGTTCAACTTGTGAGAGTAAAGCAATAGCTCCCATAATTCTTCTTCTTGTTGTAACTCCTGCTGATGGGTCACCTATGATCTGATTTCCTTGATAAGCATTGGTCCACATTTTCTTTGTCCTTCTTTCTTGCACAGTCTTAGTTGAAAGAGGATCTTTTTCTTCATCTTTAGACTCACTCTTCTCCGAGTCTGAACTTACTTCTCGTTCCTTTTCTTCAGGTTGGTTTGATTCTTCATCTACATTGAAGTCATGTTCTTCATTGTCCTCAGCTTCTCCATTTTGCATTGTTTTCCAGTTCTCATTTATTCTCATATCACTGGACGTGATCACTTTTTTCAGCTTAAGCAGGAAAACTCTGTAACCTTTTGTCTTTGCTGAGTATCCCATAAAGATGCCTTCATCAGACCTAGCATTGAATTTTCCCAAGTTTTGCTCCTTGTTTTTCACAAAACATGGGCTACCAAAGATTTTGAGATACACTGTTGTCTTCTTCCCATTCGATAACTCATATAGAGTCTTATTAGTGTTGGGCTTTAGTAAGACTCTATTTAGTAGATGTACAACTGTAAATGGTACTTTTGTCCAAAATCTTGTGTGAAGCTTGGATTCCAACAGTAGAGTTCTTGCCATTTCAACCACAGCACTATTTTTTCTCTCTACCACCCCATTCTGTTGAGGTGTTCTTACTGCTGCCATTTGATGGTGAATACCATGCTTCTCAAGGTAATCTTTAAAAGCTTTATTTGTAAATTCAGTGCCTTGATCTGACCTCAATACTTTGATCTTCCTTCCACTCTCATTTTCAACCAATCTTTTGTATCTCTTGAAGTGATTTAGAACTTTTGACTTATGTTTGAGGTATATGATGCAAGTCCTTATGGAATAATCATCAACAAACAAGATGAAGTACTTTTCACCATTCAACCCTTTTGTCCTTATCGGTCCACACAAATCAGTATGCATAATGTCAAGCACTACTTCAGAACTGAATTCTTTGGTTTTATAGTACTTTCTGACATGTTTTCCTTTAGAACATGCTAAGCAAACATACTCTTTCTCTCTCTCTCTTGAGGTCGGGAATGTCCCTGATTGCATGAGTATTGGTTAGCTTCCTTATGTTTGTTTGTGATAAGTGTCCCAACCTCTTATGCCAGAGTTGATTTTTTTCTTCTTTGGTGAGTAAACAGCTATGTCTTGTTCTCATCAATCATATATAAATTTCTAGCTATTCTCTTTCTGGCTGCAACAGTATTGCCTTCTTTACTCTTTACTTGGCAACCTATTTTTGCAAATATCACTTTATGGTCTTCATTGCATAGTTGGCTGACAGATGCTAGATTATATCTGAGTCCTTCAACGTGCAGAACATCTTTTAGCTTCCCTTTTCCAATATTTACTAACCCTTGACCACTGATGTTGAGTGAAATATCATTACCAAACTTGACTCTGCCTTCTCTTGACTTGTTTAGCTTT